>VTPC01005136.1:36103-93385 GCA_011009095.1 Ignelater luminosus
TGAATCGCAATCCTAAAAGGTAAACTCGAAAATGTCTTAAAGCCTTAACTACTGCCAAGGTCTCTAGTTCAAAAGAGTAATAATGGTCATTTTTTTGAGCGATCGATAATCCACACGCAAACGAGCAGCTCCGTTTTCTTTTTATACCAAAATAACTGAGCTTACGTAAGGCAAATTACTTTCATGAATGACTTTATTTTCCAAAAGTTTCCTGAATAATATTTCTGACTTTGTCGCGTTTGGATACGGACATACGGTAAGGATGATAATAATTAAATTTGCTTTCAGACAGAAACATTGTTAGCTTTAATGTTGTCACCATGTCCGCGAAATCTAAGAGAAGTGTTAATAACTCACCTTTAGCTGTTATAGTCAAACTGGTAATTATCTCAGATAATACAGTAATATTTGTCGGGTTAATAGATACGAGCTTATATTCAGTTTTACTTTTTATTAAAATTGCATTGTAATCGTAAATATTTTCTCCTATGCTCACATCATAATCAACATTAGATAAAAGTAACAACAAGAATCTTAAGGAAATTCAAGCAACGTCTTTGTGACAGCGTGAGAAGAATAAATTGTACAATTCAACCATTTCAGTTACGCTACTTTACATTTTGTTTTTTTTTAGGTAAATTTAATCTGTTAACAACATTCGAGGAGGTTAAAAAACAAATGGCGCCTGTATCAATAAGGCAATTAACTTTTTGATTTAGAATTACAATAGGCATCGTTTTTAAGAGTTTATCATTTACAATGAAATTAAGGAGTTCAAGTTTACTGGTTTCACTTTCTCTTATTCAATGTTTTTCCCCATTTTGCAGCCTCGAGCAATTTTTGGTAAAATGTTCAGATTTGTTACAATATTTGCAAATCAATGTAATAGTTTTTGGCTCAACGTTTTGATTTTGAAAAGCATTCGTAAAACAATATGCCCCGCTTTTTCACAACCACAAAAAAGGCAAGTTAAAGAACTTGACGATCCTTTTTGTTAAGGTTTATAGTCTGGCGTTACTTTTTGAGTCTACATTTAATACATAATTAGCCAACAATGCAATTAAATAAATGCAGTGCCGTTACAATAATAAGCCGCTGTTCTTACAGCATGATCATTAATTGAAAAGAAAAAGCGATAAGTTTAATAAAATCTGCAAATTGTCTAATTTAATTCTAGCATATTTAACGTAGCTGTGTGCATCAGGACTTTGAAACGCTACCGCTTCCTTTAGTAATATTCTTAAGACCTTTTGTTTTAGAAAGTGACGTGGAAAATTGAACTTAATCTTTCCCACGTTTCTTGTATTGGTTTTCAGGCAGAAAACCACCGTTTGCAGATTTTAAAAGAAAAGGGCCAACTCTACTTACAATTTCGCAATCCAACCATTTAAATTCCCTTTTGTAACCTTCAATTTTAACAAACCATTTTATATCAGTTATATCAGGATCGAACACTGGGTAGAAGGCACTGTAGGTATTGCGTTGCCCGTACTTTGAAGTGTACGGCGTAGCAGCAATTGCTCCCAAATATTGCAAAATATCACCAGGTGTCTTTAACACAAAACCACTATCAGTAGTACCGTTATCACGAGAATTATCACCCGGAGTAGTCATGATAAGTTGAAGGTAATCCCACTTCTGATGTTAGATTTTATAAATAAATGGATTTTTTATTGAAATTAAAATTAGAGGAATGTCTGCAGTTTCTAGTCAAAAACCAGACTGACCCAGACTATCCATGTAGTTACTTCATATACGATTTGACGTAATAGGTACATATTTCTTTGAATGTTAATTTATAGTTCTGTTGGTAATGAACCATTTAATGACCCATACGCACATGGGCTATTGAAAACATTTTTATGGCCATCTTTATGTTTTAGTGGTAGATAGAGGAACAAATGACACGTTTTTACTAAAATAACAAAATAAACCTAACTTTGAAAGCAATACTAGAAATTAAATCTAACAATATACTACTACCAGTTATTTTTAAACATTCTGAATGTGAATATTTAATAATAACAATAATATTTGCCTTTATTTAACCAGAAAAAACAAGAAGTTTTACAAATAATCATTATTAAATTATGAGGCGAAGTTCAGAGCCAGATAAATCCGGCTCTGCTCTACCACTTAACCTCAGAGTAAAATACATATAAATAAACTAAAGTAAGTATTAGATCCGAGAAAGTTTACATATAAACTACTGATTGATGTGAATATTTTGCTTTTCAAGTCCTTATGAGTTTTTTTGTTGACATGGGTTTATAGCCATTTTGTAATTTGTTTAGATACGTTGCTATAGTGTAAAAAATAATCCCTTGTTACATGGTGGTTCTGTGTTGCTGTGTAATAAAACTAATGAATCACATAACAGCATTTTTTATACGTAAGTCTAAATATTCTCGATTTTGATAACTTATGCGTAGATTATAAAATCCTTTCTTAATAACGCTATTAAAATAAAATTTGAATCATAAGTCTTTGTCTATTATCAACCCTAGACTTTTCAGTGTAACTGACGTGTAATTGGATAATTCGGAAACATTTTAGTAAGGCACATCTTTATAAAGATTGCAACGACAATTGCAATTTTAGTATAGATTCAAAAAAAGATTTTGTGCATTTGAAACAATAATCGTTATATTTTCTTTACGTATTACATTAAGGGGGGTACATAACTTAAACGTTTGGAGGAACGAGCAGAATCAGCACAGAGAATCTTTAAAGGTTATTTTTATTTTTTTTTAAGTAGCCACTTCAATAAACTTTTAACTCCTTTTATAAAGGTCAGAGGTAATGATGAAGTTTTTGAAAGCAGAGAACAGTTTCATTCGAAGTAGAGCAAATTTACAAGCAAAGGCGTTTTATAGTGCTTTTATCAAGTTCGCTCTAAAAATTCTCTTCATTAGTAGTAGATAATTAGTTTTATATTAGATAGTTAGTCAAGCACATGTCTTAGCTAGGATAAACAATATTTTTTAATTTAATTCAGTTTTTTTTAGTGTGAATTGTTCTAGAATTTCAACTTCAAAAATGCTTGAAAACCCTTAATAAAATTCATTATTAGTTTCAAGTACCCATAATGGCAAAAACGTAAACGTTTATAATAGTACTGGGGTTGTGTAAAAAGTAATGTCGTATTTGATGTGTTGCAATATAGATGGCGTAACTTTTTAATTTCAATTTGAAAATTTAATTGTTTTGGTGTCAGCCATCTTTGATAATTGTTTATTTTTTGCAATACAATAATTTGTCAAAATGTCACCAACTGAACAACATATAAGACATTTAATTTTATTTTTTTTTATAATAAAAAAGTAAATGCAACTGTTGCATCAAATGAAATTTGTTCAGTTTACGGTCTAAACACAGTTAATGTCAGAAAATGTCAAAGATGGTATGAGAAATTTAGAAATGGCGATATTTCAGTACAACATGAACCAAAAGCTGGACGTCCTGAAGAAATTGATGAAACAAAATTACTTGAACAAATTGACGAAGATTCAAGATTAACAACTAGGGATTTGGCTGAAAAATTTAATTGTTGTCATAAAACTATTGCAACTCATTTACACAAGTTAGGAAAAATAAATAGACATGGTGTGTGGTTGCCCCATGAATTAACAATCAATCAACTTGCTCAACGTATGACAATTTGTTCATCATTATTGTCAAGACAGAATTTATGCTCATTTTTAGACAGAATAGTTACTGGAGATGCAAAATGGGTTTTGTATGTCAATGTTAAAACACAAAAACAATGGTTAAGCAAAGGGCAAACACCAATACCAACAGCTAAAACACCATTACATCAAAAAAAAAATAATGTTATGCATTTGGTGGGATGTTAAAGGTGTTGTCTATTTTGAGTTACTTGAACCAAATCAAACCATCACTTCTCAAGTTTATATTAACCAATTAGACAAATTAAATAATGCATTAAAATCAAATCGTCAAGCTTTAATAAATAGACGTGGTGTTATATTACAACATGATAATGCAAAACCACATACTGCAAAATTAACACAGGAAAAATTAAAGGAGTTAGGATGGGAAGTTTTGCCTCATCTATCATTTTCCCCCGATTTGGCATCCTCTGATTATCATCTGTTCAGAGGACTTCAAAATTATTTAGATAGAAAAATATTTAATTCAATAGAGGATATAAAAAACGCTATTCAATTTTATTTTGATAATAAGGATGAAAGTTTTTATAAAAATGGGATAGCTAAATTGCCTGAAAGATGGCAATATGTTGTTAATACCAATGAACAAAACATAATTGATTAACATTTTTTCTATATATTCAATAAATGATACTGAAGTAAAATGAATAAAACGACATTATTTATTACACAACCATAGGTTACTTGCTTGCACTCCCATAGATGCTTATAAAAACAAGATACCTTTTCATATTCAGTCAGCAAAAAATTGTGCAAACCCCTGATTTTCGGTTGTGATAATATTTACAAACAAAATAATTTCCTTCTACCTAGCAATATTACATTAGAACACATCAATGATTACAAATAATTTGAGCACTGTGGGTGAACATATTTTTTATGACATCAGCACGTAATCACAGCGAAACGTGTAGGTGTTGTTACTAATTAAAAGTCAGTATTTCTGTTATTCTTCCATTCCCTTCACAGTTTTCTGTTTGCTTCTCTTTCTAATCTCCCTTCTTTATTTCAAATATTGTTAAAACTAAAACTCAATAGCAAAATATTTAGGAAGTTTTATCGAGATATACGATATAGGAAAGTTTATAAGTAAAGCACCTCATTTGTTTTCATTCTTAATGTAATGATTTATGATGCGAGTTAACTAAGCGAGCAGTACACAACAATTTATTACCTACTGGTTTCTGAATTCATGAGGTAGCATAATTTTAAACAGCTAACCTATTACTATTTTGTTTTACTTGAAAATCCATTAAAGTGATGCAGACGTCAATCACATGAATCATTAATTATTACTGCGCTGGCAAAGCTTACACTAAACTGTCAATATACAGACAGTAATTATTTGAACTAGTACTGGTTATAAAATCGTTTGACCTGAAAATACATATGCTTGGTCGTATTTTATTTTAAGATAGGTTTTCTTCAAACTAACTATAGAATCAGATATTTATATTTAATAGAGTTCGCAAAAGGAAAGTGATTAAAGCGTAGGTATTAAAATTCATTTACTATTCAAATCATGTGCAGTAGGTTCAGGCTTTGTGTTTTATTTCTGTGGGAGTTAGCATACATAGCACACATAAAATTGATTGAAATGTAGGTAAAACGTACTTTAAAGGCACACAATGTAAACTGTTTTTACATTTTCCTAGATAATATGACATTTGCTTTTTGTGTTTTATTTCTATTGTTATATAGGTATAGTATATCGTATCGATTCAAATAATCGAGAAGAGAATAAATAAATGCGCAGAAATAACAAAATAAGGTATTAGGTATATTAAAAACAGACAATTTTTGCTAATTTGAAAGAACTGAAATTCATTTTTTAGTAAGCTCATTCTTTATTCTTTTTCTTTAACTAAATTGGAAGTTGCTTCTAATTTATTATGTTGTTTGATTTTAAATTTGTGCTTTTAAGAATATAAGCAGGGCTTTTGCTTTGTATTCTCCCTCTTTTCCATATTGTGTTGTTTAAAAACTACGAGTGGATAGAGAATTAACTTCAGTATCTGCTCTTTCATGATGAAAAATATTACATCATTAAAAAAATACAAATTGGATATTTATTAACTATTACCTGTAAAGTTCGACTAAGAATTTCGGGTTCTAAAGACTCCCCTTGGGAATAATCTAAGGATAATAAGGATTTTAGGTATCCCAACTAATTAAGTTACAATAATTTACTCTACTTGGTATCATAGTATGTAAGATATTTCTGATGCATGTAATTCTTGATTTCTTTTTATTGTTATGTTATAACTTCCAATATGTATAGTTGCCACAATGATCAACTTAAATAAAGCAAGAGTTTTTACCTTTAATTTATTATTAGTATTATATTAGGATGCAATACACTGATAGAAAATATGAAGGGTGACTCAGCCACCTCTGGAAATTTTTGAGTCATCCCTGTGCTGAATGCTTACTATTAAAGTCTTTTTTCTTGGGTGTATAATAAAATTTTTACCTATACTTAATTACTTTTTAATAATTAAATTTGAATGAATTAAATAAATTATGTAACAGTTTTTTATTTGCTAGTTTTTGGATTGCAATTTATGGTGGTTGAACTTCCAGCAACCGATGTATTTAGCACATCCTATTACACCTCATTGTTTTCATTTCATTTGCTTTCTGTTTCTATGCCCATTCGAAATTTCTGAGCTGGTCAGGCTCGGCCAGACGGGAGATAAGTTAGATACAGCCCGAAAAAACCCTAGTAAGCTTTTGATCGGCCCGAAAAACGTCCCAACAGACCCCAACAGCCCGATTGAGACAACATAAGCTCGAAAAGCGCGATAAATTTTTAAACTGAGAACCGGTCAATCCGAACCCGAGTTTTGGGCCGCCGTGCGCAAAGACACTACTAAAAAACCAGACCCGTACAGGCCTCTAGATACGCTGCATAAAGGATGGCAAAATACTGTACCAACAAAAACGGAAATATGTGTTGATACGGGCCTACACTTAGGTTAAAATTATCCAGAAGACGAATTAATTTGGGGAATCGTTAAGCAACAATCTTTTCTACTAAAATTAACTTTATTTTTTCTCAATGTAGTATTATTATTTAATAAAGTCATATCCACAAATTTGTGGATACGACTATATTTTTCTTTATTAAATAACCAAAATCCGCTATGAGAGATTATCAATTTCAATGTAGTATTATTATATTATTATTATTAACATATTATTGTTATTATCAGTTGAAGTCACAAGGTCCAAGGGTACCGTAACCTGAAGTCTCAACTACAAAACGACAACTAAAGCAATAACAACCAGTTTGAAAGTCACGACAGGTTCGGCAAGCCTGAGAGGCAGAAGAATCACGACAGGCCCGACAGGGCCGAAAAATGCGACAAGTCTGAACGTCTCGACAAAGTCACATGTCTGAATGGTCCGATAAATTTTTAAACTGAGACCCGGCCCGCTCAAATGCCCGACCAAAAAACCCGGTCTGTGCAGGCTTCTACTTTATTCTTTGTTTCTTTTTATTTGCCTTCTTGTTTTTTTATTATACCATACCTCATTTCTTGCAGAACCTTAGATAATGGAATAGTGTGTTTAATTGTTGTAATTTGTTAAATAATCGCCTTTTGAGTGTGTCATTTATTGTGGTTGCAACTAGTTGTGTTCCCAAATTAATCAAATTCAATAATTGTGTTTGATTTAACGTCACGGTACCAACTTTGACAAATAATGATGTTATACTGGATTCCTATAAGTTTTTCCAGTTTGTTTAGAGCACTGGAAAATAGCTTAAAGAACTCACTTTTTTATAGACAGTGCTCTTTTATGTCGAATTTTTTCAAGTCATTTTTAATGATTGAAAAAATATGGTATCTAACGGCTGAGTAAAACAAGAAAAAAATACAAATAAAATATTAAAAATTAAATGTAATTTTAAGTCACAAATGAAATATTTTTATTTTCCCACAGTTTTATGGAATCAATCGATGAGTCTGATGAGAAGTTATCACCGATCAGTAATCTTTCACTGTGAAATCTCTTCAGGAACAGTATAACAATGAGTTCTATATAACCATCAAAAATAATACAATCAAATCATCAACTTTGTCTGCAATCATTGAAGGCTCTTTCTCTCTAAGGCAAATATATGTAAATTCTGTATTTATATAAAACATATCAGGATGGCATAGTTTTATCATTACAGGCCGCAAACATAACCGAACTAGTTGATTTAGTTCTGTTAATTACCTTTTCGGAGTATTTACAACCGTCTTTACTAATTATATTTCATCACTCTGAGTCATTACTTAAATTAGTTAATGATCCTACTGCAAGGTATTTCATCAATACTTCTTACCAAACCATCACAAAAGTTATTTACAATATAAAAAAATATTTGCCTTATGTACACTGTTTAAAGCCTTGACAGAACCATTCTGTAAGTTTGTTTTTATGGCCCACCATAGAAAAATTTCTAAAGTCATACCCCGTACTATTTAGATTTTTGTATTAACTTTCTTATGGCGTCTAAATAACCTGTTACTATTACACAAAAGTCATTTAGGTTTATGGACCCATTCTTCAAAGATCTGCAACGTCTCCATAACTGCAGTCTCCTCTTGAATTGATAGAGCAGTTTGTCTGCCCTGCTTCTTAATATTCCTATTTCTTAAATTCCTTTCAAGCGCTGAATATGATCTCTTAATGGTTTCCTAATGCTCGATTCCCTCTCTACTGTATTATGGACCCGTTGCATGACGTCATCACTGTACTTCTTGTATCTTTTTGCATGTAAATAAGGCTTCTAAACTCGGTTCATCTTGCGAGATACAAGTTAAATAACCTAGAAGGCAATCTGTCTGGGTAAGCTTTTTCAACTTTCTACCATATTCAAATCAACAACACCGCTCGTATTATTTTAATTTATTTAGATTTCGTATGATCCTTTATATCAATACCTTTCAATGTGGAAGCATCAAATTTAATTTTTTAATCATAACTTTTTATAAGTGTACTCTTATGAAAATCTAGTATTCAGTTGATGCATGGGTGATTTTAGCATTTGAGAAATCTAAATCTCAATTTGAATTAGAAATACATATCGACATCTCTAAAAATCTCTGAGGCATCCTTTCTTGTTGTCCGTAAAATTGCTATCAAATTGAAAAAGGGAGAGCAACTGATAAAAATGTAATGAATTCTCTGAAAAGTTGATAAGATAGATCAGCTGTATAAGAGAAACTCTACTGTATTGCAAAGTAGGGCAACATAGTAACTACAAGTCAATAGATGAAGACTGCAAAAAGTAATGAAGAAGAAGAGTAAATTTCCTAACAACTAGCGCAACTAATTTGTAGTTTTGATAGGATGATTTTATAACCACATATTGGGATCAACAATGTAAATGGTTCTTGCAGATTTCCGTAAGGTTATCATCGATATCTAATTCATATAATAATCATAAATAAAATTAATATAAAGTTCCCATTATAACATTTGGTGAATGTCTTAGATCTCGAATATTTTACGTAAAAACGAATAGATTTTGATAAACTTACATAAAACGAATTTTCGAGTATCAGTCAGAAAAGAAAGATTAAGGAAGAAAAAACCAACTCAATCGAATGGAAAAAAACTTGAATAGCAACAAAATCTTTTCTTGTAAATAATGAAGCTTTAATCGAAACATTTCGCGATTATTAGAAACAAAAAACACATACCTGTCCTGGGAATTAAAATCTTTTCTTCTAGTATCATGAGCCCATTAGGTGTGTATTACATCTAAAACAAATAACACATATTAGATAATTTGTTATCAAAATTAATTTTACAAGCTCACCACTCCAAACATTAATTTAACAGTTAATAGAGTTTACTCTAAATTTGAAATTATAATTTAAAAATCTATAGTACCACAAATAGTTTAGATGGTTTAAGGTACCCAATGTGAAATGAGGTAACGGAAGTTCAAATCCTGCCCGTAGTTGTATAAATCTAACATTTTACATAACGTTTGGTTGGCTAATAATTCTGGTTACCATACACTTGCCATTTATGTATGTATTAAAAAATTTCAAGATTAATTAGCTTTTATCTAATTTCAGTACACAATTTTAAAACTTACTTTGTCCACTCAATAGTGGCCAAAGGCAGTCAGTTGCTGCAGGAGTTAATTTTCTCTTCAGCCCGACGCTTAGTTCAATAATTTCGTTTTACATAACGATGTTAGTAATAGGTAATTCGCAGAATTTTAATCTTTAGCTGCTAAACGCAAAGTGACATTGTCATTATGAAGAACTTACAGATATTTAAATGTTATCAGCAACTCACAATTATCTCGTTTAAGACTTCCTAGAAGAAAAAAATTTTTATTTACTGCAATTGGTTTTGGTCTATACTTTTGCGGATCACTGTACACAGTACAAAATGAGGCAAAAATTTGATATGAGGTTTTAAAAAACATAAAATCTGTTATCATGTTATAGAAAAGTAACTGTCCTAAACTCACAATCAGATTCTTTACCAATCATTTCGACATAATTATAAAGACAAGCGTTTCTAAGTTAATTTCGATGACCGATTTTTAATAATCTCTTTAACTGAACAAACGTTTTCCTTTAAAACAAAAGCAGTCTCTTCCTCTTTGAAGAAATGTACAAATATTTTCTAATTACATTCTGCGCTCCGAGGTGGTATTATATCTCTGGGAGAATTCTTCCTGACGACATTGAACTATTTATGTGTACTAATTCTTACTGCCTTGTTAATTAAAGGATTCAAGTATACTCTTATTACTTGCATTCAGCACGAATCGCAATATAATATTATCAGCGAGTCCGTTTCATAATTACCGAGAGAAACGGTGCTCTTTGGTTTTAATGAAATCTGTGTCTTATTGCAAAATAAACATCGGCATAATATTTCAAACGGCATTTTTATACGGCCTCATCATTCTTTGAAAATTTGAACATAATAAGATCCAATGTAATAATATAACCTGAAGGATTCGTTTTTTTTGCGTACATGTCATTATTTTATACCTGAAGGATAAAACCATTTATCAGAAATGAATTGTATTGACGGCTTTACTTTTTTATGAAATATTTCAGTTTAATTAATTTTTCCAGATATACAAGAAAAGTTATTAAGGTTTCCTTCTTTTTATCAAGAATTCCTTTAAAAGGGGAATGAGAATTATTCTCAGTATATCAATTAATTAGAAATTTCCTAGAGTTAAAGAGTAATACTGAACTTACATTCTGAACGCAAAATTTGATTTATAAAAAAGATTTTCAGAGTTTTCATTTATTTTGTAGCTTTTTCAATCGGATTAGTTTTTAACTACATATGGAGCAAGTACTATTTAATTGTTACGTAGATACTTAGGTTACACGATTTTAACTATGTACGGAAATTCAATTCCTTTAATTTGTTTGAAGGCACCGACTGCTACGACCAAGGTTAAACAACATCTAGGTACGACAAAAATTCTCTGCATACCACAAACATTATATTGTATCGACTGCACATATATCTAATTATATGTAAACACCTAAAAATGAATTTCATAAATCATTGAGAATTTAAGAAATCTTTGAGATATCAGGTTTGAGATTGTTATGTAGAACCACAAACACAACTAATACATAAAAGGCAGATCATTCCAGCACAAATATTAATCGACTTTCATTTATTAGTTATAAGATGAGCTCGCGAAGGGTATCCAATAAATTCATAAACTAGTACAGTTAAGGTAAATTAAAATAAGACTTTTTGTTGCTATAACTTGAATTTATCGGACTATTGTACTTCTCGAAGGCTTTCTGTCGAATCCTTTACCAACCTAAGGTCGCTTATTAAGTTTAGTCCGGTGTAAATTTATACTACACTTTCCCCTTACTTTTTAGAGTCAGTGTTTTGACATTTATTACCTTTATTTGCGTCTCTTAATGCTGGCTCCATTTAAATTTAAAAAAAAACTTTTCAATAAGTGATTAGTATGTGGTAAAGATGTTACACAAGGTAAGTTAGAAATTGTTTTTCTTACGTAAGTGGTATCTACAGCTTTTAAAGTATTTTAGTTTTGAACTTTGCAGTATAATAAAAATGTTTGTGTTTTCATATGATATTTTTAAAATCATATTTTTTATAGCAATTACCATCGTAAAAGTCTACATTACTGTTTTAACTTTACGACTAACTATCTGCTACAAAAGCTAACGCAAACGCGTGTAAGTAAATTACTTATAGTTTTATTGATTATTGGAGCAATAAACAAAAATAAACACATTGTGTTTGTCTTTCACAATAAAAAAATATTTATAGCAGACACATATTTTCTCAAAAACACTACGTTTTCATATTTTAAATAATGCCTATAAACATTTATCACTGTTATGTTTCATACATGTCAAATAAACGAGCTACATGCTAAAATAAGGAAAGTAGAAAATAGCATCGCCCTAAAATGTTATCTTATAAAACATAACAAAAATAAAATACCCTTATATTATAAAGTGCTCACAAGTTATTCAACTGTAATAAAATACTGTTAGTAAACGTTTTTCTTCTAGTGGTATAGTGGATACATGAAAGAACATTATTATTTAATTATAGTTTTAAGAACAGTTATTTTGTTTTTCAATTTATTTTAAACAAAAAAAGGAAATAATTATCATCATTACATACTTCAATTTTTTAATGATCTCTGCTTGGGATGTTTCATACTGAGCACAGCAGCACATGTATTACCGAACTCCAGAGTGAAAGATCACACTTTACGTTTTACAACTCTATTAAGTGATAATTAGCACCCTAAACTTTGCAAACATTAGAAGTATGTTTTACCAACTTCCTACTGTCAGATCCGTACATAGTAGTGGTTAAAATACATAACCTTGTACAGTTTTAAAATTCAAATTTGTATTAATGTCTATTTTACGAATATTTATAAAAACAACAAAATTGCGAGGCTCTGTTTATGTTTAAAACACCAAACAGTTTTTATTAGTGATCTAATTATTTTTAAGGGTTGGTATATAGATACATGTTAGTACTATGGTAGTGTGCCGATTTGTTCATGGTAAGAAAAACTAACAACCAGAAGGCATGTAACTGTTAGTGTCATGTTTTGATGAAACCGTAGCAAACAGTTATGTGTTTTGTTTTGAAAATGGATGCAATGGACGGATAGGTACAAATGTGCGCTAAGCATCTGTATAGATCTCGAGGAGAAAATTATTAACAGGTAAAACCCCAAACTTTTCCATTATTTAGGGATTGAGTTTAATGTAGAAATTGGTGGCAAGACCAAGTTCTTTTTCTATATTTGGATCTGACTGTTCCAGATTGATGTTTTAATACTTAAGTCACCCCTGTAAGTTACATCAAAAGCTTCTCTAACAAGTTTTACATAACAGTCTTTGGATATTTAAATTGTTACTAATGAAGAAAAAAATAGCAGACTGCTGCATAAGGACTATGGTCAAGTATGGATGAAAATTTTAGGCCTACAGGAAGGTCAGAAATGTTTTATTCTACTTACTTCTAAATATTTCTTCTCAATGCCTGAATCAAAATGATGATTTAAGAGTTCAGGTGAGAATTATTACAATCTTTTTCTCAACACAGTTTAGAAGCGAAAAGACTGATTAAAGAGGCCTATAATGACTATATGTATTTTATCTGTTGAAGCCGATATTGCTACTAATCCTCGGTTTTGGAATTACGTGAAATTTCAACAAGATGAGTCAATCATTAGAACAGGGTAATGATATTGCACCGTCTTTTGCAGATTACTTTAAGAGTACTTTTAACATTGATAGTAACTCTGCAATTTCATCTCTAGCTAGTGACTCCTACACCGATGCAACTACTCTAACACTCTCGCATATATCTAAGAAAGATATCCAAAAAGTAGTTCATAATTAAAAAGGTATTGATTCCTGTGTACCTGACAATGTACTTGTTTATCATTAAAGGATATCTAAGTATTATTATTACGTCACCGAAGAGCAGCTTTAGAGGCCCCTGCGTCTCTCAAGCCTGGAGTAGAATTGATTTGTATTGGAGTGGGAGCTAAATGCAAATCTCATCTGTGAAATTAGCTAGTGAAGCAGGTGTGGATGGATAATTAGATTTGAGTGAGGGCAAGGTAGGATAAGCAGCTTGGGAGGATTCGGGTTGATTGATGATTGAAAATGATTGTTGACGACGGCTGTGGTTGAGTGGTGTTGTAGTGATTAATTAGAAATTGATTAGAGAGGTAGAGGAGTAGTTGGAGGAATTTGAATATGGGTGAGATGTATTGTGGAGTTTGATTGAGTAGAGAAGAAAGACAGTTAGGGTCGCGGGGGATTTGGAAGGAAGAAATTAGGATGGGAGGGTTAAGTTGTTTGTTGGAAGGGGAGAGCGCTGTAACGGACAGGCGGCGAATTTCCGGGAACTGTGGAGTGGGTGCCCTGAGAAGCCTCGTGCACAGGGACTTGGGTATGGAGAAGGAAGTGGATATCACGGTCCCGGTAGCTACCCGGGCTGATCGGATGAGATGGAGTTGATGGTGTTCGGCCTACGCCCCTCAGCGCAGGTACCGAACTTGTTGAGTGGAGCGGTCGTTTCGTCCCATCTACTGCAACGTGATTGAGTTTGTGGAGGCCGCGACCCTTAAGCGTCCCAATTCTTGAGGTCCGACGATCGATGTGGGTTGGTGCAGTAGTACAGCCTTAAGCCGCTCCGTTGGTGGTAGATGTGCAGATCTGCTCCAGCCAGTACACAGGATTCGGTGGAGTGCGGTAGACCCCCGTCTACCGTGTAGTTGGGTGTTGTTCCCGTATTTTTCAGCGCCGGTGCGCCACGCGCGCTCTCTGGCCTCGTGGTCGACTGTCTCGCTTCACCACAAACGCGGAATGTAAGTATTATTTGTAATTAATTCTTTATACATAATATTCAACATCTGTGTAAAGCTGTCTGTCTTTCCTGATGATCGAAAGTATGACAGAGTCATACCAGTCTCTACATAAGGCAGCAGAAATTAAATACAGAATTGCAGACCAATGTTTATATCCAGTAACTTTTCCAAAACATTTGAGTTCATAATATACGATACGCTGAGGCCTAGGGTAAGTCGTTTGATCAGAGTAGATCAGCATGGCTTTATTACTAAACGATCTACAACTACAGATCTTGCTGTTTGTACTCAGTATGTGCTTAAGTGAGCAATCTCAAGTTGATACTACTTATACTTTAAAAAGGCATTTGACACCATAAGCCATGCTTATGGTTGTGATCCAAAATTGGTTCGTTTCCTCTCTTCATATTTTTGTGACTCAAAATACTGTGTGTTTTCATGGCCACTGCTTTGATATGTACTCTGCCACCTTTGCAGATGACTTCAAATTGTACTGTATTATTAAATCACTAGCTGACTCTAAAAGCTTACAGGATGACTTGGATCTCAACTTTCACATAGATGTCATTGTTAACGCAGTTTTTTAATCAGGAATACACAATATTTTAGAAACATCGATATTATTTAGAAAATAGTAATTATGAAGGTTTAGTAAAGTATTTTCATCTGCATTCGTTAAGTGACCGATCTTCTATACACTATTATCTTTATTTAAAATTATCAATTACATGTATGACTCTTTTGCCTTTGCTTTCTACAATTAACTTCAAAGACATAAAAACAAAATTATCCAAAATTATTCTCTCTAGATAATTAAAGATTAATCGACATCTATCTTCTTCAGTTGTAACAATGTGTTGATTTTTTGAATCGTTTAAATACGAGCATAGAGATTTTTGGCGTGTCTAGTGCACAGTTTTGACTGGACCTTTCACTTCAATAATTTTCTTCTTGTTGTTTTTTGTTTTTCCGTTTTTTTTGTTTCTTATTTTTTTATTTGAATTATATATTTGGCATTACTGTTTCCTTTGAAAAATTAAATTAAATCAAAATCGAAATGTTATATAACTTACATGTTGGAAATTAGTTGCAACACTTCAAAATATTATTTTATAAATTTTGTTACAAAAGACGAGAAACAGTGGAGGATCTTCATTCTCAGAGGCTGGAACTTGTATTCTCAATTCCTTTCCATCATATTAACAATTAATATTATGTCTAAATTTTGCGCTGCAGAAGGTAGTACATTTATGAAAACTCAAAGATCGACCTAGACAAATACAGAACCAGATCGGTCAAAGTGTTTTACAGATTAACATAGTTAACTTAAACTAGGGACCATATTGAGTAACTCTTCAAATAAAAGATCATAGAATAATAAACACCAGAATATTTTCAAAGTACATTTTGGAACAAACAATTACTGTCGTGGTCGATGCAATTCTACACATTTTAAGTCATGTCTTAAAATCTCTACCACCAGAAATCCTTTTAAAAAAAACGAAACACGAAAAACGTAACCTGCTATTTTTTTTTTTACTATAAATCAAAAACAAAAAACGTTATCTTAAATGTCTTTTTAGATCATTAATCACCATAAAATTTAGCAAAAGTGCCTAATTTAAACCTACGCTCTATCTTTTATAATAAACGAGATCTGCATGGGGAAGCTCGAATTTGAATCGCTCTATATATTTTTCATAAAAATAAAGCCACGCTCTTAAAATAATGTTTCAAGTTTTTGAGTGATTTTCTAATTCAGTAGTTATTAAAAGTTTAACTGTAAATACTAGATAACGTTTGAACAAAGGTTGTCTTGATATTGCAACATGAAAGTTTACCAAGTAGTCGTAAAATAAATTTCAAGTTGATTACAATTTCTGCACAACTAATAAAGTCTGCAGTAGTATCTCGATCGAAATTCATAAATAACCATTTTTTAGACTTCGTTTTCCTATCTTTTGTTAAAAACTTATTGTTAAGACAGACAAGTTGTTTTTCAGCTTTCAACCTGAATTTAATACAAAACTTTTTCTATAGAGATAAGAATACATTATCTTATAAAGAATACATTAATCTCTTCCTGCTCTATTCTTAGTAAACAAGAAAGTATTAAGCTTTGAAGCTGTAGAAGTGTGAATAATTAATTATTAACATAAATTTTGTTTGTTGTTAGAGCTGAATACAAAAATATAATCCAAGAAAGCAAATGGTAATGCGAATTTAAAGAAACATCAAAGAAAACGAAATGTCGATGTTTTGCAAAAACTGTTAGAAGCTGACATTATAATCAACTTCAAAGAATTTAATTTCCCAAAGGTTCACTTTCCTGCTTTGGAATTGAAACTATTTTAGTTAACCTTTTATATAAAGTTCGTTTTCAAAACGATATAAAACAACAGTTACGTAAAAGCAATTTATTTTACTTGTTGGTTTTCATTGCATTGCACATAAAAAATGAAAAAAAAACACAAACAGTTGTTTTTACTTACCATAATAAATAACTGTCTGTAAATATTTATTTTAGCATTCAACCTTTTAAACATATCTGTCAGATTGGCTCGTTAAACTGTCAAAATCGATTGGGATCTATGTTAACCTTCTATTTCATTTTTAATAAAAAACCTCTTTATGTTGCTGATATTATCTCTTAATAACATCTAACATTAAAGGGAAAAAACGGTACTTTCATTATACCTTTCAATGTAGAACTTTTCCTAGGAGAAAAATAAAGGCTATAAGCAAAAAAAAGCTTTTAAGAAGCGTTGAAACAAACTTATAGTGAAGGAAAACTTTCGTAAACGTTTCTGGAATGAATGGTTTAATACACTTACATATAAAGAAAAAAAGATGGTGACGTTACTACTATGTTAATATACATATATTAATTTAGTAAAACATCATGTTTTATGGCAGTGCAATCCTTGCGCCAAGAAATTGAACAATTTGGGCTTAATTACATTTGGCCCCGACGAAATTGAGCTATTGCGGTCCAGAAACTGGAAATGGGAATGGTAATAAAATTATTCCTCCACTACGCCGTAAGATGAAATTGGTTAGATTCAATCTGCAAGTTCGTTATTTTCAAATAAGTATGTCATTTTCTAGATAATTAAATCGGCATTTAATTCCATATCACAGCTGTAACATGAATCTTGTACAATTTACGCAAGTTCATCTGCTAGTACATTTTTGTTATATCTACATACAAATGCAAATGCCCAGAACAGCATGGCAAATGTAAATGTTATAATAAATAAGTAAAATTTAATTCAAAAACAAATGAAAAACGCGTGTCAGTTGGGAAATAGGATGAAGCATTTCTTACAAAGGCTAGCAAATCCAATTGTTCTTACCCTTGGGTCTACTTCCAGATATTCTATGAATAGCAACAGGGGCTATTTATTCCTTGTTTCTGTTGTTGCTTAACAACGCTCTTGATAAAAATGCATGGCACTGTAATATGGAAAGTTCTCACAAATTTACCATTTACATATACTTTTACTTACTTACAATTAGTTTATGTACGCTTATGTTATTAGTGTTTTGCAAATTCAATAAGAGAGCAATAGAAGTGACGATCTTCGAAACTTCAAGCATAAGCTTAATTTTATATTAAAATTATGTAAATATTAAAATAACTTTTCTCTTATTTGAATATAGAAATTTATGTATATTTTGTTTAATTTAAGATTACTACGTTGATCTGGATCAGATTTAAATTTATTAATTATTGCAAATATATAAAAATATACCTACTTTTCAAATCTGTACAAATAGACATCTTATTTTCTCCTTTGATATTCCTACAAACGATATCTTTTGAGTTACAAATTTCCTGAAGGTACAGAATAAAGATAAGCATGTTAGTATAACATCTTGCCAAAGCTGCGATAACTGAGAAAGAAATTTTCATCTAGACGCTTTGAATGACGTACCATACACTTGCTTTGTAACTCAGCACAGAAATATCCGTATATTGCATAATTGCATGTTACTAGGGAAATTCGAGTTCATTGTATTTTCATATTTAATAAGTTAGAGATGCATCAGATAACTAAAAGAAATCATCGTTTTTCTGTATTACTCAAGTTTTGTTTCCGGAGTTATACAGGAAAAAAATTAATCGTTTTATTTTAAAACACCATATATATGTTGGTGCCAGGAAAAATCAATGAGTATCTTGGTTTGGATCTTGTTATTTCTTTTCAGAGCAGAATTCAAAAGCTATAACTTGTAACATCTTTTTATACGCCTTATATCTTTTGCATGCCATGGCAAGTCTAAATAGTTCTAAGTGAAATTGTTTTTTTGAAATAAATCCTCTGAATGGTAATAAGCTCACCGCCCAAAATAAATAATTTCTACGACTTTTAGTTACTGTTAATAGTAGGCTAAAAGAATTTAAAGTGGTTATGAATTTAAGTTGCATTTTTGTATAGACATTGTCCAGACAAATCTCTGCCTTCTTTTTTTCAAATATACTGAATTTATAAGAGTCATTATTCAACAGAAATATCTACCTCATAAATAACATTTTGCAAGGTATGCTGACTAAAATGGGAAGATTCTAGGAAGTTTACTTCATTTGTTGGAAACTATGCAGGGTTGCTCTAAAAAGCTGAGCATAAATGTAAAAATGTGTAACCTCGCCAAAATAAGTGAAAACATTGATATGAACATAATATGGCTTCCGGTAGCTGGAGCATTTGATTCAATTTTAATTAGTCTTGGCAATTAGTTATTACTTGTATAACCAATAGAAACTCACAGTAGTAAAAGAATCACATCAATCACATGTAGGAAACGGTTTCTGTGTACATTCTTCACGCGTACATATCTTTCCTCAGTAACATTTATTGATTTCTAACGCAGTTTTATATGCTTGAGTCAATTCTACAAGCACGTGTCAAATAATAAGCATAAGATATCTAAACTGGTCTTTATAAATCCATAAATGGCACCCAGAAAAAAAAGATATGGATGAGTGACTTACTGTTTCAGTGATTAATTATACTAATTTTCTAAAAATGACTTAAATTGGCATTTTATAACCAAAACCCTTTCATTCCTGTGAACTCTTGTAAAACTATTTTTGAATTTGCCAACACCTCTTTGAAGTTATATCCAGTCTCTTAGAACTACTTTGTACTTTAATCTCGAGTTCTGTTTATGCTTATTAGGTGCCCAAAGGTACACTATGCCCTTCAAGTCATGCATAAATTCATTATTTCAATAAGTAGTCGTATGATTGATACCAAATTTGGCATCAAGATACTGCTAAATACAAGAAATCTACACTAATATAGTCTACAGTCTTTTTGTGGTGACAGTTACGATGAATTTCTTAAAAAGAGCATTTTTATTGTGTTCTAGCTTTGGAACCGCTCTTTTGGATGATTTCAAAAATGTAAGTATAGAGTGTCCGCCAAAGCGTCTGCACCATACGGGAAAAATCTTTATTGAATGACTTATAGAACTAGAACAGGTTTTGCTTGCTCCATAACCAAAAATCACTTAATCGAAAGTAATTAAGTGGTCTCTATTACCTGTCAAATTTGACATTTTTAACAATAATATCCAAAAAATGGACATATTTGACAGAATAGTCATGAGAAAAAAATTTTTATTTAGAGGATGCGATAAGATATGTACATATGCATGCAATGCACGCCCTGATTACAAATCGGATTAATGTGTTTATCTGTATGAATGAGATAAACTTTGCACAAAGTGTGCTACTTTACCAAAGCTCTATTTGTATTTTTTACATAAGAATAAGGAAAAGAAGATTATCTAAACCGTAAAATGAGCATTGTGCAATATGTATGTAATCAATAAGTGTTTTGAATTAGATTGGATCGACTTTTGTTGATTAACAGATAAGGAAAAGCGAAATAAAGGGCAAAATATAATAACCGTGCTAGGCTTTTGAAAATATGCAGACTGGTAGAAAATGGCAAGGGAAACATTGTTTTCTCATGACTTATCTCAAAATTCGGTCAGATAAAATTTCATACTTGACGGGTTATAGAAACCACATGATTACTTCTAATTAGGTCATTCTTGGTTCTAGAGCAAGCAAAACCTGATGCATAAAACAAGTTTTCCATAAATCATTCAATAAGAATTTTTCCCATAGATGCAGACTTTTTGGTGGATACTGTATATGGAGTTATTTTCAAATAGCCGATTAGAGGACAACGTATTGAGAGTCATAATAATTTTTTGATTATAGGTATTCATTGGTTGATGATGTATTTGTCATTTAACAATAATAATTATAAAAATTTTAGTAAGATCAGAATCCTCATTTGGTACAACCAAAAAAACTAATTTGTAGTGTATCACTACAGTAACTGTTGCGAGAATTAATATTAAAAATTCGTTTAGCAATTCCGAGCTCAGATTCCCTAATGTAATTTATTTCCAAAATTAGAAAGGATCGGATAATACGAATGAAATGACCCAAATGGACTAATGCGCAAAATGAGTTACTGAATGTAACTAATACATTTTCGCCATTCGTTTGTAACATTGTTTGTTTTTCTTAATAATTGAAAATAATTAAAACCTACGATATTACATCAAAAAGGTTTGCTTTTTCCATCTCATGTCACATTTTATATTAAATAATAATCCACATGACGAATACAAAACTTATACTTGTGTTTGTATATTTAACTAAACCTAAAACTCAAAAATAAATTATTACTACTATTCGATATAGAATGTATTGACCGTACCGAAAGCTGCTAATAATTCAAAGTGTAGGAGATTGGTTACTTTACGCAGACTATGCAAATCATAATCGACTAATCCTTTCTGATGTTCTGAGGGTAGTTGAGCTGGGTCAGTGAAGATCATTAGCACCTAATCTCTAAATTAACGGTAAAATAAGTTTGTTTTTAGTTTTATAAATATTTAAGTTATACACATAAATGATCACGGACAAAAAAAGAAATAAGAAAGTTTACAAAGCTGAATAATATTTATTTTTACCAAAAAGAAACATGTGGTTTTACTTAGTTTTGTAACTAAAATGTTCGTCAATACACATTTAAGTTTTATGAGAATTATATCTAACCTAGAGAAAAAGGGTCACACTCAAACTTCGTTCAATAAAGGCTTAAAAAGTAAATTTAACTTTTAGTTTCGGTTTAAAGGGCGAACTTCGCTGTTTACAGAAAACCAATATTGTTCCCGAGTTCCGTCAAGCAGCAGCGAATTGTAACCATAACAACCGCTGTTTATCCGGACTCGATCATTGAGAAGACGCTTTTGCTTTTCACCGTCAGTGTGAGTTTAGGAGCCGTTTCGTGTCCAATTTGTGCTAAAATTGGTTGGCTACAGCATTTTTGAGATTTATTGCAAAAATAGCTCTAAGTAAAGAAATATTTTTTAATACGATTTTTTTGTGGTCCACAATATCCTCGGTATACTTTGAACTACCACGTGGAAGCAATAATTTATTTACAGAAATGAATTACATATATGCGGGGGACGGTATATATGTGCTTGTTTGTTTTTTACTATTTATTAGAGATTGTTACGTCGCGTCGATATAGTAAACTTACTAAGCTTCTGCTTCATCTATTAATTTTTCAGATTAGTCAATTCTTATTGTTTTTTTTATAGATTCGGTAGCAGATCATCTTCGAAAAGATTCGCAAGCAGAACACAATTTCTATAAATATAACGAAAGTTTGCAATATTTATGCTGATGTAAATGTAGTATCAAAGAAAAAAAGCTTGCAAAAGCTTACGGTTTTAGCATATCTTTTAATGCTGAATCTTTGCAGTGTTTGTTGAAAAATAAAATATACACTGGCCGACAAAACTAACTTATAATTTAATTATGAAGAATATTTTGTTGTCCAATGGCTATAATCGTCAAAAAAAATACAAATACCTATCGTACACAATTTTACTTTTTGTTCTTTTTCATTACACTTTAGAAGAATACCTTCTTTATTAAAAAAATTCTCATTTACAGGTGATTTCAGAAGCCTTCATTGAATTAATAACCATAAATTCGGCACAATAGATTTGACCTTTCCTTCTCTATAAGTATTTGGCACCTATTCAGAAAACTATTTGTAACTAGACCAAAATGTATGGTTTAATCTTCACTTCTAGACCATACATCATGATGCATTATTAAAAGTAGATTTTCTCGTAGAAACAGTAATGGATGTGGAATGACTGTTTTCTAGACTAAAATGTAATAAGGCCCTATCGCTATGAAACAGAGTTCTGTAACATTGAGAGAAAAGCTGTCTTACAGAAGCAAAGATAAATAGAGCTAAACAGTCTTTTAATTACTGAAATGTGTAAAGTTCTCTGCCGCATGCATCAAAACTGTCCATAAGAAAAAATAACCTTGATGTCGAGTCTGCAAAGCCGAAATGTTGCGAAGTATGAAAATTGTCCTAAACCAGATATGCTATGAGATTCAATAATGTACCCTAGGCAAAATATTAGGTAATTCCTAACGTAATGAGACAGTTGTAACTGAAAACATAAATTTTAAGATTTTTGGTTTTTTGCGGTTATTTTGATAACAACACATTTAAAAGCATCACTCATTCTAACAATTTCTGAGATCACCAGATGTTATTCTAATAATTTTATTCATAACTCAATTTAGGAAAAACGTTAATTTCTGATTCTGATTAATCTGTAATGCACCTGAATTTACTGAAAAGCATTTTTGAGCAGTAACTTATGGTAGTTTTAAGAATATGGTTTATTTCAAAAAAGGGGTTTTGAATATTTGATATGATGCCCTCTGCAAATCTTCACAAGTTTGATTTATTTGATGAATTCAAAAGAAGAGAACGACTCAATAAAATAAACCATGTTTATGTAAGTTCGTTTCTAATTATAGCTTAAATTTTTTCATCACATTTCATGACTCTTATTCTTTATAAGTCGTTGTATTTTGTTGATTTGTAAACTCCAACAAGAATAATACAACATTTCAAAATTAAGTGCTGTCTCTGAAAGAAATATTATCATGTTAAAAGCAGTTCTGGAGACCTTTTGAAGATTGCATAGACAACTCTACAACACAACTTCCACAGACAGCTCACGATTAAAAAGCTGACAAACTGATGAATATCTCATTTGTTTATTAATAGATGAGCAGTAATTCAATACATTTGAGCAGGCAAACATAGACACAATTTTAGCTTAAATATTTTCTTTGCAAATTCATATCCTTGAGAATGAAAAGAGTAAAAATCAGGCACACAAATGGTTTATACCTTTCTTTTTGCAAACGCTCATACGTTAACTCGTTTTATGCCATATATTTTTAACAGTAAAAGGATATTGAAAAACCAATGCTAGAGATTTAGATATGTCATAGTCGTAAAATGGCAATTGTACAGTTGAACTAGCAAGAATTAGGTAAATACGTTACAGTTGCGGTTTTGTTCTTGTCTTCTAATTTCTTGTTCTTTTTTGAATGTAAAAAGAAACTGTCATAGGTACGTATTGCTACCTTACGGAAAGTGTCTTTGATAATTCACCTTTGTTATAAAACAAAACTTTAAAACATGTTTCACAAAAGTAGAAAATTGCCCATATTTTGTTGGTAACTGTTCTGAAAGGAGAGATATTTTTTGTACCTCTTTATTGAAGTATCCCAATATTTACACTATGTTAATTTAGTTAACCCGGCATCAGCACTTCATCCTTTTTTGCCATTAATAGTAAATTTTGTGTTATTTGGTTTATGTAGTTACATGCTTGGAAATAAATTCATTTTTTTTTCAGAAATAAAAAAAGAGGATACTGTCTAATTATCTAACGGTAAATACATATTTATTTCTTGTAACATTTTGCCTGCCTTAAAGTTTAACATTTATTGTGTGCGTATGTGTATCTCGAAACATTGCGTAGAAAATCCCGTTCATTTAAATTGATGAAGGGTAATATAACTAGTGTGAGGATGAACAACCGTAGGCACATCCACAGTACACTAGTCCCAAGGGCATGAAGTAATCTAGCTAGATGGTCTTAGTAAGAAAATATTCCCAGTACTACGTTTTCTTGTAGTAGCTTCTTCGAGGTTTACAATTCACCGCGAATAAACTGCCACATTTAAATTTTTAAATTAATCATCAGCATAAAAACAAGGTTTCTTATCTTTTTGGGAATTTCCATCTTTCCAATAATTTTTTGTGGTTTTCAAGCAAATTTTAGTTTCATATAAACTAGTATTTAGTTTAACAAGCAGGACGTAAACGATCGATGTTTACAATCTTTATGTAAATCAAACAAACTATTTTGTTACAATTTACATTTCAACATTTGAAGATATTTTGTCGCCGACATTTTACTCATTGTTATGATTACTAACAGAAATGTTGGGAGAGAGACATTTATCATTTGTAACATCAGACATGTACATATTAGTTGCATTATTGCCTTGATAGCAAACACTTTATTAATTATATTTTATTTCAAAAACGTCATCATAAGCATAAAAGCGAATAAATCGCCGTTAATTGTTTTTAATTGCTAGATTTATAGGATACATTCAAAATATCTAAGATTTATACGACTTTGTGGTGATTATTGATTACTAAATTTAAGAAAAGCTAATCCAAAGATATTGTCATGCGATTATATACTACTACCGGCAGTCGCAGTATACTCAGTGAGTACTACTCACGAATACTCGAAAGTATGCAACTTTCTGCTGAGGTTGCGACAGACAGTACGGTAATATCATCTACTCAATTTGGCGTGATATAACTTTCAAATTTTAATGACGCCATACCATTTGAAAAAAATGCTCCAAATGTTTTCAAATAATTTATTATAAAAATTAAAAAAATATGTAATGAGAAAAGTTATTTATCATTATTTCTTACAATAGGTTATTTTAAAACTTTTATTATCGCATTTTTTCTAAATTTCTGTTTTCTATATTTATATTTTGTTTGATGTGGAATTACACTGCAATTAAGTACACTTTTTAATGAAATCATTATGGTGTATCAATAAGAGATGACAGACTATACAGTGTGTCCGCGGATCGAGTTGACAAGAGGAAAAACTTTTTCATTATTGGTCTTAGGACAAAATGGTACTATTAATAAAATTTTCTGCTTGTCTCAAAACATCCAATAATGGTAACATAATTTTGATGTTACCAACAATAATGAAGAAAATTTTAAAAACGGATTATTTTAGTATAAAAAAACAACTAAGTTCTAAATTTACTCAAAAATCAGATTAGCATGTTTGAACTGCTCCTGCAAAAAAAAGCTAACAAGCAGAATTTTCTTCATTATTGTTGTTAACATCAAAATTATATTGCCATTATTGGAGATTTTGAAACAAGCAGAAAATATTATTAAGAGTGGCATTTTGTTCTAAGACCAATAATAAAAAATTTTTTCCTCTTGTCAGCTCGATCCGCGAACACAATGTATTTGAAGTACTTCTTCAACTTGAACAATTTTTCATAATTTGACTTTTTTTATCATGTGCTATTGCAGTTTTCTTTAAAAGGCATGTTACCTATTTAGAATCTTATAAAACCACTCTTGTTTGTACATTTAAAAGGGTTAGGTTAGATGCCTTTCTTTGTTTTTATAACGACCTAAAATTCAGTCTTTAGTCATTAAATTCTGTACTATTGACCGTTTGACTAATCTTCACCTACTCTTGCAAGTTTGGAGAGCACACTCAAAAATCAGTCTGACTCAGTTGCTTGCAGAGAATATCTCAAAATCAGCTGGTTTTACAAGAAAAATGGTTAAGAAAGAAATTATACAACAAACTATCTTCTAGTACAACAAGGAGAGACATTCAGTACACCGAATGTAAATTGACCCGTATAAGCATTTTACTGGGGCCACTGTTTCCCTAAACCTTCATTGTCAACACTGATCCCTACCATACGTGTTTTACCTGCAGTCAGTCCTCTGTTACCATAAAGAGGTGTAGTTAACAAGAAAAATGTCAATATAACAGCAAATTGTAGTACCGCTAAAATGCACAAATATGCCATTAGATATTGATCTTACGGTTTGCAATACATTTTAAAAGCTGCAATCGGGCACGCATGAAGCTTTGGTTGACCGTTCCACTTCTACAAAATATACAGGGTGTCCGAAAAGTATGTAATATCCTATATTTCTCAGTAAATATGCAGTTTATGGAAGAATGTATTTTATAAAAGTTAAGTGTTTAGTTTTACATTACAGAGCAATACCAAATAACTATTTTTTAAAAAAACAAAAGCGCAACAAATAATGCTTTAATTGTTTTTAATGGGAGGGTATCCCTTTATTGTACTCATTTGATAGAGAATGTTTTTCTCTTTTTAATGATGTAAAACTTTGATACACTTGCATAAGTAAATTTTGATTAAAACGCAAAAAATTGTTTGAAAGTTTATTTCAATATTCATCTGTTACGAATTGAAAATTTTTTATAACTACACTCTACAGTTCATTGAAGATGTTCAAAGTGTGCACCATTCACAGCTTGGCAATGATAAAAGTCGTCCTTTAGATTCGTTTATTACATTTTGAAGGGTTTCTGGTGTGATAGCTCTAATCTCTCTTCTTATACGGTCTTTTAGAGTTTCAATATCTTCCGGAATTTCGACATATCTCTTACTTTTGGGATGGCCCCACAGAAAAAAATTAAGTGGACTTAAATATGGCGAGTGAGCTGGCTAAAGCAGGGCCTAAGTCAAATCTTAAGAAATCTAGATAAGCATCCGCTGTTAAATTATGTTCTATATAAAAAGGTCCCAAAATTTGGGTTCTAATAATTCCTGCTCAGACATTGCCTTTCTGCTGATATTGGAGGGTGCCCTTCTACATACCAGCTAGGATTTAGCGAAGAGCAGTAGCGCGAGTTTTGCTTGTTAATGGTACCATTCAAACCAAACGTTGCCTTATTTTACTTACAGTAGACTGAGAAATATGGTATTCGTTATTAAACAAATTGAGAACTTCTTCCTGTGTTTTCCTTCTGTCTCCATATCCGAGCATCGTTAAAATTTCGATGCAATGCCTTTCTAATAAATGATCTATAGCAAGTCTTATTTTTTGTAACTTTGTTGTCCTCATGTTAATCAAAATGTCTAAATTAATTAAACGAATAACTTTTCACTTTAGTTCGGTTATTAATTGACATTTCTACGACGCATTCAATTGTTGCAACAAACAAAAGTGTATAACACTGACCATAATGTGACTAGATGATATTGAAAATTTAAAAGACCGAATAAACTTTTAAGTGTTATTTAAACAATTTTTTGCATTTTAATCAAAATTTACTTATGCGAGTGTATCAAAGTTTTACATCACTGAAAAGAGAAAAACGTTCTCTATCAAATGAGTACAATAAAGGGATACCTTCCTATTGAAAAAATTGCAGCGTTATTCGTCGCGCTTTTTGGTATTGCCCTGTAATGTAAAACTAAACACCAAATAACTTTTATAAGAAACATTTTTTTATAAAATGCATATTTACTGAGATATATAGGATATTCCATACTTTTCGGACACACTGTATGTCTTGCAATTTTGTTACATACTGCTTTTCTTATTTTTCCATTTTTTTATCGCAAACTTACATTATATGATTTGAACCTGTTTCCACATCAACCATGAGGTAAGGCTCTTGGCGTCTTCATTTAGATGGTTTTCCCTGTCAAAACGTAATGGTCAAAAAATGACTGTTGTATTTGATGGTTATGTTGCAAATACTTATAGTCTGCAGTACAAATTTTAAAACGAATTTTTTCTTAAACTGCTTTTGCCACTAAATTTCAGAACTGATTACTGCTGCAGATGATGCCAACAAACCGACGTATTTAGTTATGTTCAAATTGTCATTGTCGGGCACGACATCAATCCAAGACATTCAATTTTTGAAAGGTGCTTAAAGAAGTGTAAAAAAAAGAACGTATAGTTTGCAGGAAGGAAAAGTACAAATGATAAATAACTGGAAAAATTTGGAAGATATTGTATTTATATCTAACAGACTCTAGATATCAAAAAAATAAATTGTAAGTACTGGGAAACCATTTACACCTGTACTATACAAAGTTGGTTGACCAATCAAGTCATGCTGAGATTTTATTAAGATTATCGTCAATACTACTGCCTAACAACATTCCTACCGAGCATTTTACTAAAACTTCAGTCATGGCATCCACTGCAGCTGGAAAAGAATCAGCAACACTTTATCACCTGTTTATACTACCTGTGCCGAATATCGATTGCTCTCCTCCTCTACCATTGACAAGAGCATTTAAACTCAGCAACCACAATAGGATTAACAGGAATTGATGCTATCGACGAATATACCTAGATAGGATTTCAGTGGAATATTCGCATAGAAGAGACTGCTTAAACGGATGCACCAAGAACTCTGCTTCATGTGTGGTGTGAAGACGAGCTCAAATTACAAAATGCACGCTTGCGAAAAATGGGAAAGACTAATGACAATCGTTTGTAAGAAGATCACAATACGTGTATCTTGTAGGGGAGATTCCTTTTTTTTATCAAACCAGCCGGTTTTTAAAATATTCGCCGTGAAAAACCGAGTTATTTCTCTATTACAATGAGTAAGAGAAGGCCGGCTAAAAGCCATGAGGTTTTTCTTTCATCTTACATACATAATTAATAAACGAAAGGTGTAAAATAAAAACACGGCAATGCTTTGAACATTCATTTTAATCTGATCTGGTTGTGTTTACTTTTTAACGGCAGAATAGGTTCCTCTATTGTTTTATAAGACAAATCCAATAATTTCAAAATTTCTGTTCAGTTTTGTAATGAAATTATATTTTATCAGCCATATGTTTGGCGGGGCGCTATGTTTCTTTGTAAATATCAAAATTGAAGCCTATCATTGTTCTTATTTTTTATTTTTATATTCTTGTATTTTCATATTTTGAGTTTATAATTTTCAAGGTAGAGTTGTACAGTGAAATACATTATATATATATATATATATATATATATATATATATATATATTATAGTATAAGACAGCGTCAATGCTTTCATGTCCATTAAATATCTCTCAGTGTTAGAACTCCTCAGCTTGTACTATTTGAGAAGACCCCAACTCTGTGGTAGCTAAAGCTTTGATGTGAATTTAAATTTTATGTTGTAATTGTCTTATAATACTATTTAGCCAAGAGAATATTTGTTAACTGTTTTTTGTTGATAGCTGTACTCAAAGATTTGCCTCTTTCAGTATTCAAAACTTTTTGATAGTGCAAGTTCAAACCGTTCAAATGAGAACTAGGTCTACCTTTAAAACATATTTTACTCTGATACTTTTTTGTACTAGATATTAGTATAAAGAGATAAAATGGTGATCAATATTCAGACCCTTAAAATGACATTCGAAATCTTTTAGTGTTGTCTCCTAATTATTAAAGCTATATATTGTTAATACACTTTTAATAAAACTTTAAAAAATTAATTATAGCTACTAAAATTAGATTATTCAGTTTCCTTGTTAAATTTGATCACGTCAAATAACAATTTAACTAATGATTACGCTCTTTTAATTATTATTGAATTTAACGACTGAAGAATTGGTCAAACTAATGATTCGATTTTCTTGTAATTATAAAGATTAGATTAAAGCAATTATTCAGAACTAAATGTAATTAGAATCGATTTATTTATCCATCAGTGAATTTGTTACGTAGACTGTGATTAATAAGGCAGTTATTCAGAATAACTGCTATGGGATTTATTTACCTGATATCAATAGCTTCTAATCAGTTTTAGTATAATTACATAGTAAAAATAAATCATTAATTTCGAGCTATTTAATAAGTTTAATTAAAGAGTTTAATTTTTGATTATTATTAAAAACCTCAATTTATATTATAGATGTACTAAATCCTCTACATAGTACAACTAAGAAATTGAGAAACGACCTGGGTTATTTAAACAAATATTTGTTCACCTAAGACCTCCATTTGAGCTACGTCGGTGTAAGCAAATTAAGGTTTATCTATCTGAACATCGAATCATTTTGAGCAATTAGTAGACAAATTTCAAGATTTCTCTTATACGAAGAGAGTTTATCTCAAACTTATTTCTCACTTTGCATCTACATAGTGCAGTATTTTTAACATGGACTACCTTAGCTATTGTTTAATATGCTATCAAGTAAGATTTGGAAAAATGAATATTTAGAGTGCAGCAAATTAAAATAAGTGGGATTTTTAATCTAGTTAATTAATCACTGATGTATCACAAGTACAATACCGTACAGTAATAACAAAATACTTTTAAATATTAAATCTTGTTTGTTATTCCAAAAACAATAGATATTTTCCAGACACTTTTTTATTAAATTTCTCTGATGACATTTAACATGGTTATGACTTTCTGCTTAATTTAAATACTAATTTTGGTTGTTATACCCGCGACAGCTACTTTTTGGCAGTTTCACAAACAACAGTTGTCACGTTACGTAACATTTAGAGAGATCCTATGAAAACAAGCCCTGCGATGTTCTCCGAAACTATCACAAAACATGAAAGTGAATAAAGCTATGCTTTTGTCGTAAAAGCGTCCCATAAATTAATATTATTCTAGTAATTTGTATTTGCTTTGCATTATTAAATTGTAACTTTGCAAATTTAGATTAATTTCTATGATGGATATTCTTTAGAATTTATTTAATTATAAAACTTAATTTAGCTGTACATAAAATAAAAACTTCAAAAAGGTATTTTGAGAAAAAAGCCGTTAAGCTCCAACATCAAAGGCAGCTTTGAGGTTATAAAGTACACTAACCTACGTAGATATAAAAGCAACTGACCTCTAAATTTGTTTCAAAATACTACTGCCGCCGTAACCAGCCACAAACGAAAACATTTATGGATAAAACATGCTCATTTAAATAATTTTGATCATTACATAGAGCTACATAGAAGCCAGTGGAAATTCTTAATGGATTTAATATAGTAGGTAGCTTGTTTTACTTTTGTGGAATAGAATATTAAGGTACTAATGCAATTAGTGTCAAAACCAAAAATGCCAGAACGGTTTATAATCGAATTACGCTTTTAGGTAGTTACAAATATTTGTAGTTTTTATTAAATAAAACGTATATTTTGTAGACCAACATTAAATTTTAAAAGATCCTGCTCACTTAACAGTCTAATATATGTGAAAACATCAGATAAAATCTAACCAAAAGTCAATTTCAGAAAGTAACTGTTGCGAAACCTTTGCAATATTAACTTTTTACTTTATATTGATCTGCTTTTATAAATTTATTAAATTATTCAGGTTTAATTAAAAGTTAGTTTGTAGAGACGCCTGTTTTGTGTTTCTACTGTGATGTTTCTAGAGCAATTGTTTCGAAAAACTCTGTGAGATTGTTTCCAACTGCTGGTGACAGCAAGTTCATTACAGCTCTAAAGACGTGTTGCTAAAACAAAAAATAAATAACTTAAGTACTTTTCTATTGAAGTCACTAGATGGGTTGTTGAATGATGACCACAGAATCGAAACCAGGAACTTTAATGAAGAGAGGGTGGTTACATCGAAACTAGGTCTCCCGGTTCAACAAAATTTAAAAAGATGTGTGATTAAGTTCTCCCAGTATAACCTTTCAGAATATGAGCGAGATAGCTCACCAAGTTATAAGTTGGAGATTGTATTGTATTGACAATCGGTCAAAGAGGAATGTCGGCTTTGTACATCTTTGGAAGACCGTGTAGAGTTGGTGGTTTCAATACATGTCGTATTACTTCACGTTGGAGCAAAGCAGTCTCCTGTTCAAATTTGAAATGGAAAAATATCTAAATGAGACAAAACCACTTTAGTGTTGGGTTATAGGTTAAAGAGTTTAAGAAAATCAATCATCATTTGCAGTCAATGTGATTAATATTACTAAATTATTTTTAGATTTACAAAGTACCTTTCTAATTTGTGACATTATTTTACGTATCAATGGAAATCATGTGCAGATCTATCTGTCTTCTTCTATAGTTAACGAAATCATTTCTTCGTTGTGATGGAAGTTTTATTTAGGTTTCATTTATGAAATTTGATCTGCAATTTTTATTAGCTCGAGATTGTTTATACGTTTCGGGTGTATTTTTCTGTCGATTTTAGGAAAAAAATTATTTACATTTAGACTCCGTCGCCAGAAGAAATGCTATGATATGTCTTTATAAAAGGTGGTATCAAATAGAAATAATTACGTTTGGTAATTTTCCATTTTCAATGCATCATCTGTGTTTAGTTTCTTGGTACAGTGTACAACCGGCTTTTTTTATTGTAATAAATTTGTTACGTGCAAAATTATTCAGATTTTCTGGACAGAGTCAAACTTGGTTTCTTAACAAGACCGGTTGTTTCCTTCGGGGAACAGCGATGTACAGTCATCCACAAAAGTAAGGTCTCAATTACAAATAAATAAATAGAGATACTGACTTTAATTGGGAAATATTCTGATATATAGGAACGGAAACTTCTATAATAACTAAAGAATAATTACTTGGTAAGTACCAGAAATATCTGATTAGCAAGATAGCTTTATAACGTGCTTTTTACACATTGAGATCGAGACATTATTTTTGTGGATGACTGTACGTGATGCGCTTTGTGTGGTTACCTTTGTGAGGTGTCGGGTTCAGATGTTTTGTCACAACATTATGGGCTGCGAATTTATTTTTTTGGTTGCCGTGGTGCATTTTGGTTGACCCTAGGAGAGGAATCAGTGTTTTTTTTTTGTTATTATAATTTTTCCCGCTGTCCGTGTTCAAACTCTCATAGCCCCGATATTCTTTTGTGTTTATCGTGAATACTGAGTATTTAGTTTCTGTTTGCTACGGACTTGTGTTAAGAAACGCTTGAATTCGTCAGTGCTGTATAGAATTTTTGCCATAATAGAGAAAGCCGGCGGCCTCTGATTCAGTCGCAACATCCCCCAATATATATTTGGACGCCTTGGTGCATCGTATGTAAGAAATATCTTTCTGTCTATATCTTTTGTTATAGTATAATGTATATTTTACGCAGATAAGGTTAAAATTCTTTTAGGTAGATTTATTAAAATCTCTTTTTATTTAAATTCATATCAACTCTCATAATCATTAGTTTGTAACTTGAACGGTAATAATAGTTGATTTTCGATATATTTTGTGTTTGGTATTTTGAAATACTTTAAAAGTAATCATTTGCTTTTAGTTTAAAAAAGTTAAATTATAGCTGATTATAGGTTGTAATCAAAATTTATTCTTAATCATTTGGGGTTAAATAATCTGTTTGTTTGATACATAATTTAAGAAATCTTTTTGTTCTTTTCTATAAACTTGGTTCTATTCCCTTCTGGGAAGTACTTTTAAAGTATAATCTCTTTCGTCATATTTTTTTGTGTTATTTATGTTAAGTTACTAACTCCTTCATTTATTTGTTTTAAACATATTTTTATTTCTTTCTTTTCTGGATAATAAATTACAGTAAAGTTCAATTTTGTTGCTTTATTGAAAAGTAGAGTGTGAAAGGGTTTACTATCTACGATTGTGTGTTGTTTAATAATGTCAGATGAATTACCAGGAGGACCAGTAAAAGTTTTTAAGATTTATTATTCTATTTAACTTATATTGTTTTGGTAAGTAATAGGGAGCATTAATTTGACTCCTTTGTTAAGTTTTTAAGGGTTAAAATTGAAGAATTCAAAGCGTTAAGCCTTATTGCAAAATTATCCTTATAAAGTGATGTGTTCATTGCAAATGTTTCCTAAAGTTATCTGTATACAGGGTGTTGCTTCGTAAGGGGCCCATATACAGAGTGTTGGTTCACGAGAAGCTGCGTAACTTGGCAGAGGGTTGCCTATAATCTTCAGCTTCTGGCGCCCTTAATTCTGGACATCTTTTGAACTTGTCTTCGACTTGAGCTATGGGCTTGAACATCTTTCGACATCCGTAATGGACAGTAGGTCTCTTTTTCGACTTTTTCCCGTTAGAATTTCTTTTACCACAAATCTTACTATATGCAGATTTTCTTATCATTTTGCAAATCTTTAAATAATTCTTGTATCACGTAAATTTAAACATTCAGAATTTGTAATTAAGACATAGAAACATTTTGTTTTTTATTATTTGTACATTCGTTGTGCATTAGAAGAGATTTAATGCTAAATGAGAATTTTATCTTAACAACTTCAAAATTACTTACTAACTATGTACAAAAAAGAGATATAAAACATGAAAATTACATTATTTATTATAAACTAAAATGACAAGTGCTAATTTACTCTGACATAACTTCAGTTGTTCGAGAACTGATTGCCCACTTTTATTTCTAATAATTCATTTTTATTTGTAAGGATGTATTTCTCAAAATTGTGTTTTCAGTTTCTGGCTTAAGAAAAAATCCACAAACTTTTAGATTACCTTGTATAATTTTGAACATTTTGTTACTATAAAAATTTAGTTTTATCTTCATAACATTTATGTATTACGTAAATTATGAATTTCTACATCTCGAGAATAATAAATTTATCGGGACATCTAAATTCTATTATTCTAAGTATTATGTTTTATATCATCATTGGCAGGTATGATTTTTGATCTTTTAATCCTCAAGAGACGTTTTCTTACAGATGAGTCAAAAAGAATTAAAATAAAACTAAAATTTGATGAAAAATCTTAATTTGACACAAAGTATTAGCGTATTCTTTTACCTTTCCTACTAACTGAAACTGATACAGAAGTGGTTTTATATTCATCCAACTAACGAGAATAAAAAAGTCTAAAGGAAATCTCTGGTTTCACAGCCTTTCATCAAACATACCAGTAAAAGTCTAAACTAACTGATATTGGTTTACCAAGTACATAATAAAAAAGTTGGGTTTTGATGCATTTAGCAGACGAACTAAAAAGTAAGGTTATGGTTCTAAACAAGGACACGCTGTTTTCGATATGATCTCTAGTTTCTACAACATACAAACATGAACTTCTAGTACTGAATGAGGATTACTTTCGTGATCCTGCTCCAAACGAAAGTAACCATACTATTCAAATCAAGTGAATAAGGATGTGATTGATTTTCAAGCTAAAATGAATAGAGCTCTATAGCTGCGATTTGCATGTTTAAGTCAAATAATAAAAAAATGTGTGTACAGTAGTGTGCAGGAAAACTCGGAACAACTTCATTGCCAATTAGTTTCAAAATACATTAACATAAGTATATCTTAATGCGTGTTAGAAGTGTATTACTAAGGGATGAACTGGCAGTTTCAGATTAACCACGCTTTTCATAACAGTTACTCTCTTTCTTTTATTTTATGTTATGTTTTAAAAATCTAGCCAGACCATTCGACCCTTCTGACCAATTCGCCCCTGATTACTATTACTGAGAATTTCTCAATAATGTCAAGAAATGGTCAAATGTCAAAATCAGTTTAATGGTAAGAATGAAGAAACACATACCATACACCTAATAAAATCTAAAAAAAATAAATCATTTTACAACGAGCTTAATATGAGAATATTTAGAATTCTTTTTAGGTTAATTAATATTTTTATGTAAATTACTGAGTTAGTTATTGCTAAAATATGCAATTCTTTTAATTATGTTTATGATGTATACATTCAGAAATGGTACCTACTGACCGGGTTTTTTTGTTCTCGAGGCTTTTAGAACGATATCAATTGTGTAGGTAACTTTTGTTTTATTCAAATTCACACACCTGAGTAAACATTAATAATTTTTGGATGCAAGAATAAACTCTTTCAGACTCACTGACTAGAATAAAATTTTATTCATTTCGGTTTATTTACCTGTGTTATAAATAAATAAGAATAAAAATTTCAACATTGAGTTTTTTCAGCACATTTGTTTTACTTTTGAAAACCTGCCAGGTGAGTTTTATTTTAATGAATTGTTGTGAAATAATTTCCTTTCTTCTTTAATTTTAATAGCAAATTTGAATTAATTTACATGTAGGAAAAAAAGTTGTATTAGGTACAGAAATATTTTATAATTGTTTGCATATCAGGAAACTTAACTTTATTAATTTGTTAATCATGTAACATTGTTGGATGTTAGTTTACTAAAACAACATAAATCAATTGGTTCTCAACGTTCAAGAATTCTCAAAATTCCAAAATTATGGTAAACAATTATAAATCGTTGTACATCGTTTTTCTTTTTAGATTTATTGTTTGATTTTATTTTCTTCGAAAACTTTCCAAGGTAGATAGTTTTTTTTTATATAAATAAATGTTACGAGAGATACGACAAAAGCTAGACAAAATTTACACCTTTAATTTTTGAAGTTTAATGACAAAAATAACCGCGTCAGACAGATCGTGAAACACCTCCGCAATTTAGAACTTTTACAAAATACAGTTTTAAAATTAGCCACTGTCTTGCAAAATATTTTATGCGTAAGCACGTAATTCACAACAGATGCGTATAGACAACATCCTATAAGAAACTGTGTGTAAAAATACATTAAGTTCCTTCAGATCATCCCCATCAAAGTATATATGTAAGTGTTGTTTAACTAAGAAAACTAGAGTAGTAAGTTTGTATTTAGTACATTACACTTTACAGTTATAAGTGTTCTGTTGTATTAATATTTAAAAGAAAGCACTTAGCATAGAAGTAAAACGAAATTAACTAGACATGGTTAAATAACAGAGTAGACAGTTTTATAACGACCTTTCTTAGAAGCACCCCATTACGATTAATTTCCTTTAAATTGAGAATTAATAGATAATAAGATTGATTGTTGTTTTACTGATTTAACTAGAAGAGTAACTGCAGTGCGCCTTAGTCATCTTGTTCTGCCACTTAACCTTGTATAGAAACAAAGTCCTAGCAATTTTATTAAGCATTATTGTCTAAAGTTATTATCTAATAGATATATTAAGAATTGTAAGATATACAGACGTTTTAGATAGTATAATACGGAAATACAAACTAGGGAAGAAATAGTTTCGGAAATTTAAACTTTTTTGAATCAATATCTGTGATTTTGGTATTCTTGAAACAAAAAAAAACAAATGTAAAAACAATAATTATAAAAAGTAGTCCTAATATCAAGTCTGGCAAACTCTTTTTTTTAATTAAATCGCCTCTAAATATTAGAGACTTGTACAATATCTATCAAAATAAATAATAAAGTGAAGTTAACAGGTTTTATAAAACCTATATTTATAATAATGGATTTATTGTTTTAGTAGAAATGTCAAATCCCTAATTAAAGGTAAGGCATGATTACGTCATATCATAGATAAATACAAAATATCTAGAACATAGATCTAAAAGCAAATATCAAATACGCCAAGGCACTTAACATAACAACAAGGTCAAATCAAAACTAATACATTGTGTACTTAATTTCAATATAACTCAAAACTTATAAATGCATATTTAGTTGTGACTAAACAATAATTTTAAAACTGAATACTTAAAACATCAAATTTATTTTAATACGGCAAATAAACAAGCTTAGATACAGGCGCTACAAAAACTATTAACAGGGCAGATGTATATTTCTTTTGCCTGCGGTCACTCATGAACCATTACTGTTTGGGTATTTATGGAAATATCAAACACGGTCTATATTAATGTGAGAACTTTGTCAGTTTGAGAATATCTCGGTGAGATTCTATTCCACCTAGTGATGTTTGATGTTTAGACGAGCTGTCATTAATGATGCAGGTCTGATAACTATTGTCGGATGGTTTAAGGCTGCCTGTTATCTTGAAAACAAAATTTTACCTTGGCCCGGATAGTATACAGTATGATCAAAAACTGTATTTATCCAGAACAGCTAAAAAATATGAAAAGCTCAGTTTTACTTAAATCGAAATAAAAGAATTCACGCGTACTGTTATTTATTGTTATCTTCCAATAAATAACTAACTAATAAAAATGACTGCTAATTTTATTTATTTATATGACCGTATAAAAGAATTTTATATTCTTAAAAACGCATTTTGTGTTTTAATGCAAGTACAGAATTTCCTAGTAATTTTCAGAAGTAATTAAAATTTTATTTATTTTATTACTGTAAAAATTAATCAAAATTAATCAAAGCTGCATTCGTTGTTCATAGCCGTACGTGATGAAAATAATTTTTGAACCTACTTTAGTAGCTATGTATCGCACAGGGTGGTAGTAAATCTGATACAAGTAGAACTTGCACTGACATTTGTGTATACGAAGAAGGAATAATAAAAATATTTAAAGCAGACATGAAATTTGAAAATTTTATTCCAGGTTTTAATTAAGTTTTATCTGATTTTCTAATCTTTAAGAATATTTTCGGGATATCCTGTCAAAGTACCTGTTCTTGATATTTGCATCTAATTAATTGCAAGTAAATTTGCAACTTTATATAATTTTTATAATTTACATAAATATTTTTTAAACAACTAACTCTTTAATACTACCAGTTAGTAGACAAAATATCCAATGCTTATACCTGGTATTTTTAGTATAAACATCAAAAAAGAGATTTCAACAAGAAGTTCTTTATATAAATTCTTTATTCAAAAAAACCAAATTTTATATTTTAATATACCTATCATTCCTAGTTTCCATTCTATTCAATAAAAGCAATCAAGACACATAGTAACATTGTAAGTCGTATGTGAGCTCGTCCCACTGCGAAAAACAAATATTGAATTTGTGATTCACTGCATGTTTTTGTTCCACGTTCCTACAAGATTTGCACGTATACATATATGTTTGCTCCAAGGGTTCTATTTGGGTTTTAGTTCTGCAACTACACAAAATACTAGTCAAATATGTTCTATGCTAATATTTGAACGCAAAATGATTTTGAAATTAGATTTATTATACTATAAGAGCGTTGTTCTGTGTTTATTTTAAAATATTTAAAAGTTACGGGACATTTTAACGTCTTCATACATAAAAAATTTTCTACATAGGCATTATTTTATTATGAGCTTTTCAAGCAAAACTGAAATATGTTTATGGGTTCAACGCCACGCGTAATATTATCATATGTTAAATATATTATGAGACTTTTCATATGACAATAAACGCTAAAACGACAAAGTAAAAATGTGCGTGGGAGTTGGTCAGTACTCTTCTGTAGAATACTGAAAATGGTTGAAGGAATACTAGTTAAACACCTATACGTAGAGTACGTTAGTAAATTATTAAATTGTGTGAAGGCGGAAAGCGAGTCATAAATATTCAAGAATGCAAATAAAAGACCGATTAATAACTAAATAGCTGTTACAATGATTTATGAAAAGGAAATTGACCAAGCATAAGGAGCAACAATTATTTCAGTATATGTACAAACAATACAAAATATATTTTTACTAGTACAAGACCTTAATTAGTTTTCTGTTCAAATAATTAAGAAAATGCCAGGAAAGCAAGCTACTTATCTTAATAATATTAACCCATTAAATACTAAAGTGTCCTGTATACAGGGTGTCCCCAGATAAGGTTTAGAATATGTGTAATGGATAAAAAAGTTCAAGATACGATAACAACTTCTTTATAAAATTTTTTGTTTACTACAAAAGTTACTTTTATCGAGTTAAGAATTCAAAATTTTATACAGGGTACTTAAAAAATTAACTTTTATGTTCTAAAGTAGTGCCGATTTCTTCAATTTACTGTAACTCCTTTATTTCTGAAGCTAGAACAAAATCATTTTAGCATTGTTCAGGAACTTTTTAACGTAGAATTTAATGCCTTTAGTTGCTGTTTTTTAACCCTTTCCATAACTGCGCTGTAACTCAAAGTAAAGTTTTTTAAATTGACCGATTCCTTCAATTGGCTGTAGCTCCTTTATTTTCGAAGCTATAACAAAATTATTTTAGCATCGTTGAGGCACTTTTTAACATAGAATTTAATGCCGTCGGTTGATTTTTTTAGTTCTTTCCATAACTGCGCTGTAACTCAAAGCTGAATTTTTAAATGGATCAATTAAGAAATTCTACTTTCGGTATACCTCGAACCAAAACCAAATTAAAATTATTATATTCATGTATAAAGTGTTTATAAAAGTTTCTGAGTCCAGTGGGCTGTGAAGTTAATCTTGCGGATGTATTTACCCTCTTTTAAAAGACAGGATATGTATTAGAATGTTTGTCACGTTACACGCATTGCATGGTTGTTATGATGGTTGCTTAATCTTATGTTCTTTTTAAAGAATTAATGTGAAGGAATGCAATCAATCTAAAATAAAGTGTTAAAAAGCACATTCTTTTCGATGTCAGTAGCTAAGAATAAAGAAAAATAATTACAAAACTAAAAAAAATATGATCTGCAATTTATTAATAAAGTTTATGCATATGCTCACACCAACAACATCAAAAATAAACATTCAGTAGATAGCTAACAATATAAATACTAATACAATCACAAATAACATAAGAGAGCAAAGATTAAATTAAATAAATTTAAAAAATAAGCTTTTAAATAATAATAATAATAGTTAATTAATTTTTAACACATTATTTATTTATTCAAAACTGAATAAAGTTTCCCTTATTTTACATTTTACATAAACATTTAAAAATGTTACTTTAGTTTTGAAAAAGACTTTTTCGTACAATAAGTGCAATTAGAGAAAAAAATGTGGAACAATACAACAAATTTCAGCACAAGATTAACTACATTGCTAAATGCAAGTCAATAACATATTTGCAATTGACAAACGACAGAAAACAAATACGTATTAGTTATTGAAATAAATCAACAGAAGCCACATCAAAATTAGATTCCATAGCCAACTGAACTCAAGAACTTTTATAAGCATTTTGTATGTATTTCCATTACCCTTTTATTACAATTTTTTGGTCAGATACTATCTGATAATTCTCTACAAGCTTCAAGTCTAGAATTACAGTACAAATTCTATATTTCCCTGTTCAATGAAATAAGCTTAAGCTTTTACGTTTTCTAGCAAGCTTTTTTTAAATGTCTACACTTTACTTTGGTTGAAATATTAAGCATTTATGCAAATAAGATATAAATATAAATCATAAATTACTTGCTTCTTTTTATTTTGATTTTCCTTCAGCGCCATAAATAAAACTCCCTTATATCCTTTTTATAAACACATTTATTTTACTAACATGTAACAATCTCGAACACATCATTTTTTTATTCATACATCAATACTCTTATCTGGAGAAAACCAATATTCTTCTGATAGAATTCATTTACCAGATTTTTAACTTTTCTTTTTAAAGGAAAAAAATCTCTCTTTTTTTCTAGACATAGCAGAATTCTCTTTTTTCCGTTTTCCCCAGATAACTCTGTTTTAAAATATTTTCTTATTTATCAAATAGTATTCATTAATTTTATGAGTTTAACATTAACTTTCTATTTTCTTAACATAACCTCATAAAATTTCTAAACATTGTTTTATATTATTCAGTGCTATACTACAGACACAACATACTTCTTATGCATAATGCATCAGGTAAGTTATACTCTCAGTAATATAAGCCGAAGGCGAGGAGAATAAAGCACACGAGGAAAAAATTTACTTTTGCAAGTAATCGTAAGATAGCTTTGGTATTTATAGTATCCAAAACGTACCTAAGAAAAAAACCAAATAAAGATTGAACAACAAGGAGGAAAAATCACCGTGTCCCCCGCTTAGATACAATCGTCAACTTTCGGTCACAAAATGAAGGTCGAAAAGCCTACATTCGAATAAGGTCAACTAAAAACATAATTTGAATACAATGAAAGTTCTTTTCGCATACTATAATAATTAGAGTTGGAATATGAGAATCATCAAAATATTGACGTAGGTACATTAATTGTCTAAGTTGGACTCGTTGACGGGCACGTTGATCTTTGCTTATCCAATTACCCATTTTGCCTTACAAGCATCAAGCTTGAAAAACATCATTCTTGGAATAGAATTTTCTCGTGATATACCGTAATGAATCAACAAACTGGAATTTCTTCAAACGTTAGCCTTTAACAAGCCATGTTTCGTTTTAACAATGATATTTCATGTTGGACGCCAAATTGAAATATACTGCATGCAGAAAATAGATAGCCATATCGTTAATATAGATTAAAAGAAGGGTGCTGCAAACTACAATAAAAAAGGTGATACGAATTTGATGGTAAAGCAAAGTTTTTGATTTACTGATAAGTGGATTTAAGTAACAAATAATTAATCATGGTATGGTAATTAAATTGATTCCGATATTGGAGTAGGTCCTTTCCACCTCAGAAGACTGTGTTCAAACTCTTGGTGTGGCAAATCAAAATTTTAAGCGTGTTCCTAGTACGATGCGGAAATGTTTGCTTACCAAATATTATTGTAGAACTAACAAAACTAAGTGCAAGATGTACTGAGGTCATCACACGGTCGACTTTAAGACTTTCCTTACAGAGCAAGCGTTTTGCGCGAATGACTGTTCGCGCGTATTCGAGCAAATGTGCGCGATCAAGAGCAAAAATAAGTTTATGCCAGAAAGTTGTCCTTAGAAAATCGAAATGATAGATGTTTTAGAAGCGTTTTATTTAACAGAAAATTCTACTTTAATATCGGTTCTACATATTTGATATAATAGGTACCATTGGGTTAATCCGACATTTTAACAGAGGCAATTAAACTAACCCAGGTAGATTACAATCTCGGAAAAAGGTTGTTTTAATGTTGGCCCAATATTGTAACATTGGGCCAAGATTTCGTATTTGTAGCCAATATTGGCATAATATTGTTTAAACAATTAATATACAATGTTGTGTTACCAATAACGGCCAAATATTAGGATTATATTGCCCATAACTATATTACTAATACAATATTTGGCCAATATTGTTTTCTAATAAACTACCAATATTTACATTTCTGTATTGTATCAACGCAGGTTAAACATTGTCCATACAATATCGTCATTCCATGATTGGCACGATTTTTGTTTTCAAATAAATATCCTATATAGATTTTACAATATAAAACCAACTTTGGTTATTCGTAGATATTAAAATATTATTAACTCTAGATGTGGCCAATATTCGTTTCTAATAAGCTACCAATATTTACATTTCTATATTATATCAACGTAGGCCACACATTGTCCATGCAATATCGTTATTCCATGATTGGTTCGATATTTGTTTTCAAATAAATATCCTATATAGATTTCACACTATAGAACCAACTTTGGTTATTCGTAGATATTAAATCTAGATTTGGCCAATATTCGTTTCCAATAAGCTACAATGTTGCATAAAAGATGTTACATCAAAGTAATGAAAGGTATTATAAAAATTACTTTGTACATTGTAGTTTGTTTTTTTTATTACATATTATATATATAAGTAATAAAATACGCATACAAAGATTGCAATAAATATTTACATGTTGTTTCGTTATATCGATATAGTATAGTTATTATTAATGTATTACATTTGTTTACACAATATTAAATGTAAATAATATCATACATATGTACAAGATAAAAAAAAGTAATGAAAATGACATGTTACAAAGTAAATTATTATATATAATATTACAATTAACATTATTATTATTATTATTATTATGTACTTAAAAACACAGGATGATTCTGGGAATGCAAGATTTAGAAATTTTAGAATGGAGAAAATAAAAAATAACTCACTAAGCTTTCGTCTGGTATTTACTATTTAGATGCACATCAGAATGTAAGTTTTAGTTCTAACTTTATCACATTAGCCTTACAAATCATATACTAAATGGTCGAAAACGTAAGTGAATGAAGGGATTAAGTAACTTTTTTCAAAATGAGTTTTGTCGTGAATGAAAGGGTTATGTCCCAGCAGAATTTTATTCTGCTTACACTACATATAAACTAATACCAAAAACCAAATTGAAATTCTTTTGTTATTAAGTAAATTCCAAACAACTTAAATTTTTGCAACATAACTCCTTAATCCACTTGCCCCTTCGATTGTATAAAAATTACACTTTTTGATTTTATATTTACACAGTCATATTGGATTTCGAAAATTCCTACAGTACAAAATTTCTATCCACTACTTTTCGAAGGCACTGTATGTTAAAACAGAGTGCCTCTTGTAACACAGGCGAAATACTGTACAGGACGCTAGATTTCGCTCATGCTATGAAGATTGGTTTTATGTCCCTATACAGGGTGATTCCGAAATAAAGTGTATCCTCTTAAAGGTGGATAGCAGTGTGATAGTACATACATTTGCGATAAAAAACGGTAGGTAAAAATTGCATAGTTTCCGAGAAAAATGCGATTGAAGTTTAATCGCTAAGCCAAGCCGGTCCTGCTCTCATACTTTTACTTAAGCAAAAATCGATAGGGGTTGACTAACTGTCCTTGTCATTGGCAGGTAGTTCTTGCTATTTATGTGAGGGGTATAATAGTTTATCTGGTTTCTACAATGCCATAAAGGAACTTTTACTTTTTAATCTGCAAACGGAAAAATATTAAAATATTACTGTTAGTGATTTTTTTCTGTAAACTTCCGAAGAACCAAACACTTCAATAAGCATTATGCTACATAAATAAAAATTGGTTGAATTTATTAAATTGAATTAAATACAGAGGTGATAGCTAGTAGTACCTTCCATGCGCATGTTTCATTCAAGTAGTATGTGTAATACATTGCCATTCAAAATGTTTCCTATTCATGTGACTAAATAATAATAAGGGATTAAAATGTTGCTTGTGAGACTGGAGTCTAATTGTTCGTAACACAAATTTTGTTATTATTTTTTTACTGTTTTAACGAATTTCAACAACCTTGCATGTTAAACATACTTCAGATTTAAAAAGGGAAAGTTGTAAAATGTCCAGAGGGTAGCTTATGATGGCATTTATTGTTCATTGTGCTACTACAGCTACACTATTAGTTCCAAGAAAATAGGCATGTCTGGTAAATTTTCGTTCTTGCACTACAAGGGTTTAAAAACACCGTAAATCTCCTTAACTTTCACTTTTTAAGGCGACAATATAAGAAACACTTTTCTTTTTCTAACCAGAGTCGGATTCAGTTTGTAATATTTAGGAAAATTGTCAAAATTTTCAACTTTCACGGGGCCACTTCGTTTTTTCATTTTTTGTTTTCTTTTAGCCTCACTTATCACCTATTAAAAAGATACCCTTTATTTTGGAATCACCCTGTATAAGGTGGCATAAGATGTGTAGATATTATTTCCTACTTGTGAAGATTAATCAGCAAAATGTAGATGGGGATATGAGGAAAGAACGTCGTCTACAAACTGACAGATTTGATGAATAACATCACACCAACAGTATCTTTATATGAAGGTCCGACATTTTCTTACCCATATTAAAATAACATTGCAAAATGTTAACATTTACAAATTGGCCCAGTATAATTTAACTACATCGATCCTATATTGATATACAATATCACACCAATATTGGCTTACCAATATTGAGACAACGTTGCAAAATATTAACATGTGCAATTTGGCACAATATAGTATAACAATAATGTTCCGATATTGATATACAACATCATACCAATATTGTTTTTCATAATAAGGTCCAATATTGGCTTACCAATATTGAGACAACGTTGCAAAATGTTAACATGTGCAGTTTGGCCTAATATAGTATAACAATAATGTTCCAATATTGATATACAATATCATATCAACATTGTTTTTCATAACAAGGTCCAATATTGGCTTGCCAATATTGAGACAACGTTGCAAAATGTTAACATGTGCAATTCGACGCAATATAGTATAACAATAATGTTCCGATATTGATATACAATGTCATACCAATATTGTTTTTCATAATAAGGTCCAATATTGGCTTGCCAATATTGATACAACGTTGCCAAATGTTAACATGTGTTATTTGGCCCAACATAGTAAAACAATATTGCGCCAAGAAGTTCCAATATTGAATCAATGTTGGGCCAATAACGATGTTCTACTGGGGAATATAATCAACTTTTGAAAAAGTTAACTGCACAACCTCAAAAGTTTTATGAAAATGGATAATTCTCAACTTGTTTTTTTCCTCTTAAATAAGACATGGTGCATGAAAGAAACTGATGATCGTTAAATTGTATTAACAAAATAAGCGTAGTTTCATAGATATAAAGCTTTAAATGATTGGACCCATCGTTTGATATATGAAAGATTTTGCTAACATATTCAGTAGGCGTAACTCATCTAGCCACTTTGATTTTGACCATTTGTGACTCCAAAGTAGCTAACTTTGTAGTCGTCTTTCACCTTTGGACTAAACTTGTCTGAGTAACGTTCTGTCATTTTAAATGCTTATTTACTTACGAAAATAGAAATATATAAGCTTGTTTAATTCCATCATTTTGTACCCCCTAGATACTGCCAAAGGTTGGTAATTGATTAAATCATCTTTTATAATTTTCCATTTTGTGCTCAATTGAAGAATGCATACAAATGAAGAATTTGTAGGCATGATAACAGTTTGCTGTGGAGCACTACAAAATGCTGCTGCAACTGCACTATTGTACGCAGTCATCCTACATCTTCAACGTTTTTGTCTCTAATTTAAAGAGCATGTACTCGGACGGACTGCAGTCACGATAAGGACGTGAAGGAGTCTCTCGAGCAAACAGGCGAGCTATGGATGATGAAATTATGGAGTTATTGCACCTGTACCACGTGCAGCGTGCACAAGCTCCAGCACCGAGAAACTATTAACACCGCGTTCAATTTGGTAAATAGCTCTTGGAACAGAATCTAAGGAATGCCAACTTTCCGATAAATGTATTGGCTTGTAATGAATCCACTTTTACAAGGAGCGGAATTATAAACTTCTACAATATCCACTCTGGAATGTAGAAAACCCTTACATCGTAAACAGGTTCAATTATCAGCAGAGATTTTTAATCAATGTTTTTGCTGAAATTGTAGTAAATGGTACTATGTATGATATGTACAAAAGATCTCAAACACGGTACCTAGTTATTCCAACTCTGGAACTATACGACTTTTATTCATACAATTTAATGTAGATGGGTTCGATTTATGCCTCTTTACTATCCTTTAAAAGGAAAAAAATTAAAAAACACCCTGCTTAATAATATACAAGATAGTGCATAAGTCACATTACCCAGCAAAATTTATTAAATTATTTTTTTCACGTTCGTTAAAAAAAGTGCAACATTTCTTTTTCATTAATTTTTGTTTATAAAAGATGCGTTTGTTTCATCGTGCTAGAAACGTAAAGAAAAGTGCCATAGCGGTTCATTTTTTCACGCATTTGAGTGAAAAAAAGTATCGTAAGGTGTCATTTTTAACGCAAAATATTTCAACACAAAACATAGAAGGTTGGCGTTGCTATGATACACACTAATTGTACATTTAATATGAATGTTTTCAAATAAAAAGCTGTGTTTGAAGTAAGTAATTCTTAATGTTTATTACGAACTTGAAAAAAGTTTTGTATATGCAATTCGTGAGTAAAGTTACATTTTTTCACTCGGCGTATTTGCGCACTCGCCTTTTGCTCGTACGGCAAACTTTTCTTCTCGTGAAGAAAAAGATAAACTTTACTCACTTGTTGCATAAATAACTATTTTGTACCTAGAAGTCACCACTGCTTATGATAGTTTAGACATAAATACTGACGGAATACAGTATAGCCTTTTAAAGCCGTTCACTGTTGGCTCTGGTATCTCGAACATATTTGTAAAGATAAAATTTACTCGTGGAAATATATATTTTCTTTGGTGATGTGCCTTTTGTGCCACCTTGTATATTATAATATAAGCTTTACTTGTCTAACCCGTCAATGTTTTTCTTACAAAAACAGCATTATAAACTTTTCAGAATTCATTCTTTGTTTAAAAATGCTATTATTCGCTGCAGATTCGCGAGAACAAAACAAACTTACTTGAACTTATTATCATAAAGTTTGTACTGTAATAATTTACAATCATTTGTCTAAGTTTGTTTTTCTCGCGCGACATTGCTTGCATTGTAACCATGGTCTAAGGACTAACGCACTTACCCTCTATACTTTAGTGTGGTAAAAAGAGATTCAAAGTCAAAGAGTGAAATTCGAATGTAGCAAGAGAAAATTAGTGGCTGTTCTATTACAAAGACAATAATTAATCGAGGAATTAAAAGATTCTACATATTGTTAGAGAACTCTCATTGCAATGTCTTCCATAGCCAATTACATCTGCTTTAAATATAATTCCATAAATAAGTGGGCTTATTTATTACACCATAATCCTTCTGTAAGCGATTAAATACCGAATGAGCTTGTTAGAGGTGAATTTCAGTACCCATAATAATATTAGACCGTTACTGTTAGAAACAAATAGAAGAACTTGAGTGTTTTGCGGCATATAAAAATGAAATTGCCATATATTTTTATTGTTCTAGTATGCCAGAAATTAATGTTTATAATAAATAGAAGTGCAATCATTCTTTGGTATTCTTGGCACGCTTGACGGATATTTCAGAAACAATATTTATGTACTCTGAAGAATTTTAGTTTTAGTTAAAGATAGTTATATTCAAAACATACAACCACAAATACTCAACTTAGTTAACCAAACAGGTCTTAATTGTTTCAAATCAGCTGAATAAATCTGTTCGATGTACTACGTAGAACAGTTGTAAAAACATTTGCAAAGAAAATATAATTTATAAATTAATTAAAATAAGTGTACTGCTTATTAATATAGTTCTTAGCTTAAGGTTTTTGTAAACTTACCAACCACTCTTGCAATCATAGAAGGTACATACTATGAACACCTACCTGAAATCAAAATGTAGCTATCAGTTTTAGACATATTCAGCCAAGGGGCACGTTTAATTCTGACTACTTAATTAGGTCTAATTTAAGCACTAATTACTGTTCTGAATACAACTAACTTGAAACTAAGTAAAACAGCCTTAATAAAGTAAAAATTTAAAAATTTGTCTGCGTTTAATCTAAACCTAATTGAAATGCTAGTGCTTGGTCTTGCAAATACACCTAAAGGCGTAAAATGTAGATATATTCACGTATAATTAACCGTGGAGGGTTGCTCGAGGGTTACATGCGCTTTATTGACGGATCGTAGCCGTTTACTACCTTAAACTGTTGCTTTCCTAAAAACATGTTAATAAAGCATTACTAACTAAAAATGTTTAATGAAAAAGAAAATTAGAAAGCTAGTAATAAATTAAATTGTTCTATGGTTATAGTACGTTATACCTTATTACAATACCGTGTTTCATTCATCAAACTTTGTTTCAGTACATAAAACTGTTTGTGAAGCTTGACTTCCTAACATTTTATGTATCTATTTAAAAAAACTTGAAAATGACGCAAAGATATGTTCCGAATTAACTTTATGTTACAAGCACACATAACACTAAACAGTAAAATGTTTAATCTAAAGACAGGAAATGCTCTGTGTTCCCGTTAAAATTCAAAATGTTAGTATAGCAAATAACCATAAAACTGTTAATATGCTCATAAAAGAAATTTCTATTAAGCATTAGCCGGTCTTTACGTAAAGTACCAATAACGTTTAAAATAGATTTACGTACAATATCGTGTAAGCAATTTATATTATTCAAACAATTTCATTAAATAATCATAACGCACGAACTTATGTATCTTAGACTTACATTAAGTTGTACAAATCGGCTAACAATATTTTATTGTAATTTCGGCTCATTTAAAAAGTTATAGGTTTACGTGTTACGACCGGAGTTTAATTATTAATTTGGGCTTACATACTAAATAAAATTAAAGAAACGTGGACAAATAAAATATAAAACGCTCTAATAAAATATAATTTTCTTTACTTAAAATAGATTTTTAAGAGAATACCTTTTTTTTCTTAAAATTTCTTCAATTATTTGAGAACAAATTAAAACGAAAAACACAAAGAAGCGAAGCAACTCAACAACCCTAACAACAAGCAATTTGTCGGAATAAAATTATATAGCACAATGTGAGACGCGAGTGCTTTGGCAGTATTTGTTTTATTTTTAGATTTTGCAATTTAAAAGTCGCCAACGATGAATATTAATGACGGTTTTCGAATCTACAGGTTTCTAATGATACGCGTAAATCCGGAACATTTAAATAGGTTGGCACTAAAACTCGATGTTCTATAGAGCAGTTTGTGAGATTCTGAAAACATAAAATGAATGGAAGTTTAACATCTAATCGGTAAAAGGGAGAATTTCCAACACAAACTATGTAAATTTGGAAAATGCCTGTGCTGTTATAAAAAACGTCAGCTATGTTTACATAGGAAAAAAAGGATTCATTAATTTTTTCCGGTTTACATGCAACATACATATTTTACCAGAATGAAGTTATTTGTTTGTTGTATATCAGATATTTGAAAATCTTACAAATAAAATACAGCCCATACTACGGTATTTAAAATTTTAAAATCTCGATAAAGAAAATTTTTTAGTTTTTCATTATTCTTTCTAAATGCTTCATCAGGCGTAAATACTATAATAACGTATTCAATTGTTTTTGACTTTACAGTACGCTTTGGTTTTACATCTGCAGAATTTATATAACAAGATTTTTTATCCCTGCTACATTACGACATGATGTGATTGGAATAAATCGAAGTTTTATCACTTCCGACCTATAATCCGGACTTCCCTTCTTCTGATTACGATTCGCTTTGGTGCATGGTTCACTTCGTCCGTAACGAGTTATCTGGAACTTTTGAAAATATTTCGAATGAGTGTCGGTAGATTTTTACAGAATGTACTCGTAGAAAATTTCTTGCTTATCCGAAGTTAAACACAAGTAATACAAGACAATAGATTGTATTTTGAAGATGGATACCTAATTGGTACAAAGAACTTGATATTTAAAGCTGCCTCTATCCTTCAAAGAAATATCTAATTTGAGGATTCGTTAAAATCCTTTGATACAGTTGTCAGTTATTTTAAATAGTAGGATATTGGGTAATAAATGATCTTTTATTTGAAAAACTGAAAAACTAAAAATAAATTTTACTGACAGAAAATCCTTTTCGAAATCCAACAATAATTGCTTTTCCGTTTCGACCCAGATGGATGGGGTACAATAAGCTTTATACATTGAGCTAGGACGTTTTAGGTCGAAATTCAAGAATCAGCTCCCTCCAACAATGATGCGTACGGGGTGGGTGGGTCATACCGCCGTGCGGACCGAATCACAAGCAATACACGCGTTGCAATAGTTGTGTGTAGGAGACTGGTAGAAGGCAAAAACCTAAAACACCCTAGGCTTTTATACACAATGGGACTTTTAAAAGACATCAACAAGTTTTATGCTTTACACTTCTCAATGAGGCGCAATCTAAAACTGATGGAACCTTCAAAACCACCTTGAGTTTTTCAAATTCTAATATTGTATAATATTTCTGTAACTATTGCTTGTAAGTTTTTACCTGTTTGATCTACTTAGATACGTTTATGTCTTACAGAGATAAGCTAAATATAGTTATTTGTAACTTCTTTTTGAGCAGAGCGTTATGCTTTAAAAGAAATACAGAGACATCACAATGATCACAAACCACGTGACCACAAAATTTACTGTTGGTTAGGCAACACATCTTTCACTATTGGTAGCTCTGTTGTAATAAAAATAATGTCGTTTTGCAGTGGCGTAGTATTGGATATATGATGAAACTACCTAAAAACTTAAATATTTTAAATTTATCATTACACTTTGAATGCGTTAAATCTAACTTACCTCGATTAACTCACAAAAAGTAGATTTAGTATTGAAAAAGACTGATCTTTAAATACAACAAAACAAACTGTAAAAACGCAAAACAAAGAGACAACAAGAAATGTAATGTAATTTTAAGTTAGAAATGTACTCGAGTGGGCGTTACTTCGTAGTATGGCCAACGTCGAAAAATAAAATTTTGCGCCACTTTTAAATTAGTGGTCACGTGGTTTGCAATCATTGTTGATGTCTCTGTTGCTGTTTGAAAGTGAGCACAGTTTTACTTTTATACATTCTAGCACATATCATTTTTGGCTAAGACCTGCAAGATTAGTGCCATTTTTAAATATTCAAATTATGGGTGATTAGAGACTTGAATGTCGTGATTTGCTAAAATTTACATAATCCATTTCAAGCTTAATATTTTATTGAATTCTAATTCCACTTTTCAACCTAACAGACATTAAATCCTAACAATATTTTATTAGTCTGATGGACTTTCGTAATTTGATTCTAATCCTCACTTGTTCTTTAGTTAAATTTAATCTTTGTATTTCTCCATCAGCCTCTTCTACTTAACTTCTAAGAGAAAATACAATTAATAGGGCATTAAAGAAAAGCGTTTTTCCTAATCAACGTAAGGCATTTCGTGTATTGCCGTATTGTTTAAAAAGCATTAAAGTAAACAACGCAACAATAATTGCTTTTCCGTTTCGAACCAAATGGATGGGGTACAATAAGCGTTATACATTGAGCTAGGACGTTTTAAGTCGGAATCAAGAATTAGCTCCCTTCGACAATGATGCGTACGGGGTGGGTGGGTCATAGCGCCGCGCGGACCGAATCACAAGCAATACACGCGTTGCAATAGCTGCGTGTGGGAGACTGATAGAAGGCAAAAACCTAAGACATCCTAGGCTTTTATACACAATGGGACTTTTAAAAAACACCAACAAATTAAACAACAAATTAAAAATCTGTAATAAAGATACAACATTATAGTATATATTGTGATGCATTTTGGATCTTTTGTAGGTTTTCGATTCATATCATGCCTATAAACATGATCAGAATAATCAAATTTAGACAAGCCAAGAGCATTTACCAACATGACGTTCATTTTTACCTAAGGCAGCATGACAATGTAAAACTATCAAACAAAGTTTAACAGTCCAAAGATCAACAAACTTGTTGCTTGAAGTACATTATGTAATCAAATGTTAGATTAAAATTTTTAGCTGATTTCCCCTTATGGTGTATTTTCATTACTGATTTTTATGGTAAAACTAGTAATTATTACTTGCAACCAACTCTTGTAGATTGTAGATAGCCCATTAATTCCAACCGCGGGAAAAGACCTGTTTCATTATTTTTCGTTTTGTCCAATGAGTTGTTTGATATTTCCGAAGGTGTCTCGCTGCCTGCAAAAGTTTATTCTCTACTGCAGTCTTTGCTTGTGAAGAGCTACCCAGTTGCTGTTTCAACCATTTATTAGATAGCCGATCCAGTTCCATTTAAGAAATTTAAACCTCTGGAATGTTTTTGACTTTAGTTCTACTTCTTTTCAACCCTTTGTTTCTAATTTTGATTCTTACATTTACTCTTAACATTGACCTTTACACTCTACATTTTGTGTTTTAAATTTTTTATTAAAGGATCAAGTTTAGCAACATATGTAATAGTTAGTAAACATTTTCTCTAGATCTTCATATACAGCATCACTCATTAGTCATTACCATTCGAGAATCAAATGTTCTTCTTGCACTACGTTAAATCTGACATTTGAAGTAGTGTAAAACGGCATGGACCTGCAATGTATGAATTCGAAACAGTGAAGGGTCGAAAATACAATCTTGCGGTAGTTCAGACTCGGTTTTTAAAAACTGGAATTTTTGAACATTTACTTCTGCAGCTTGATAACGATTCATGAAGTAGTTTTAAAAAAATTCGGCAGCACGTTCATAAATATCCAATAATGTAACAAAGCTGGGTGTTAGAGAAGTATGATGCCGGTTCTTTCTATGATCAATCGCTATCATCCGTGAAGTTTGAAAAAGCAGCATTACAGCCATACCCTTGGCCTAGATCCTGATAAATTTTCCTACTTTCCTTGTTTGTCGATAACTTAGTTATTTTAGAAAATAGGTAAGATGTTTGTAGACCACAGACCTTTCAACTCATTTTCTGATGTGATCTTTGGTAGTGCCTTAATAGGTGTTTCTCTACTCCTATATGTAAATCCACATTTTTCTTCACGTTTTACTAAACCGTAATTAGGCTGCTTTAACAGAGATTTTGATAACTTTACTTTACCTACATCACATTCGGGCAAACATCCACTTTCCTTGTGCAATATACTATTGTTTCCGACATTACGGAAATATTAAATGGTTTATACAAAAATTCAGTGTAAGTATGGGCAATTAACAGAAGGCATAAATAGCAAATAAAGCTTTAAAATATGGATGCTGATTGCAGTTACTATATCGTTTACGTTTGTTTGAATAGAATCAATAGTTATCAGTACCTGTCTAGTTACAGATTTGAACTTTAGAGAACCTTTTACAATTCATTAATGACTTTCTTATAAAAGTGACTATGTACATTTGAATTAGGAATATTATGTGAAGAAAAACCATTAATTTAATGACAGTATGATAAATGGGAAGGTTTGTTTTTCGTTAAACTCTCAAAAGACTTTTTGAAATGATTGGTAATGTAGTAAATATAAATATAAATAGAGTAGAACAGAACATAATAGCTCTACAGACAATGAGTAACTTGTCATTTTTCCAAACATATAGGTAGATATAATTCAGCGTCAAATACAAACATATTTTATTAGCGTAAGTATTCCCAAAGATTCAATATAGATTTTGAAATTTGTATGAAAGATATTACGATAAATTGCACGTAAGATAAAAAATATTGTTTACAATACATTTCTCTTTTACAACATTACTGATATGTGAACATCATTAAGCAGTTTTTTCATTCAAGAACGCTTTCATAAATATACACGCAAATTTATCATTACATTGAAATGCATTACTACTAATAGAAATTGTAGAGAATTTTTATAATAATTTACAAGCAACAAAGACTTTCAGAATTATAATATGTATGTTAAAATGAACATGTACTTAATTAACTTGCATTATTAAAACTTATTCGTAGATATTTAATGAATATTTGAAATCGATTCTCAACTCTTAATGACAATTTAAGTACATATATAGGCAATTTATGTTGCATTCGGATTAAGCAGTTGCATATCTAGTTTGTACTTTGAAATGCAGCGAATGCAGTTAAATACCCTCGAGTTCAAACGTAGAAAAATACAATATAAGTTTGTGTTGTTTTCCTCGATGAAAGAGAAACAATGAACTGTAGATGGTTCTAACTTATTTTCTCCAGCATCTCAGGGGTTATTACTTGTTAAAAGCATTCTCTAACTTTATACAGTTACCAGGGGTAAAACTAAGTTTTTTTTATTGTTTAGGTCTTGATGAAATTTAACCGCGTTGAAACCTTTTATAACAAAATTTTCATCGGTTTTAGAATACTGAACGTTATAGATATAAGTAATTTCCGCCTTCGTTATTCTAAACAAATAACCGTAAAAACGAAAATCGAAGTTTCCGAAATTATAACTATTATAAGATTTGTCTTTAAGACCTATCCCATTCTCAAAGATTAAAAAGGTGGATAACAGTTGACTCCGCTAGATTTGGTTGGAATTTTGAATGTACTAGAGCTTGGTCTCTTTAATAATGTTGAAATTGCTTTCAAGTTCAATAATAATTACTCAGCCGTTTAACCTTTATACACTGTCAAATAAAGTAAATAAAGGTATATTATAGTAGTAGAATTAACCCTTTAACTAGCGTGCTTATTGAAAGGAAAAGCAGCTTTACAGAAAACGCGTTTGTGGAATAACCTATCAAAGCATGATGCATAAGTTATTTAGAATAACGTTTACTAAAATGGCTTTTGTTTTTTCTGTAATTACTAAAATGGGTTTTTTTGCCTTATGGTAGCCTTTCCAGGCGAGATAATTTGGGTCGACAATTTGGTTCTGATTACACACATTCTTCAAAAATGGTATTCTGGAATATTAAAACATAATTCTCGAGACTCGTATAAAGACATATCTTGTTAAAATTTACTATAACTGGAAATTAAGCCAAAAAGAAAAGTTTGGGATAGTTAATTTTGCAATTGAAACCTTGGAGTATTTCTTGCAGAACGAAAAGGTTCTGCACGTAGTTGTCACGACAGAAATTACAAATGATGGTAAGAATTCGAATTTGATATTAGGATGAACCTGCTTACAGTTTAGTTTGAGCTGGCAAATGCCATCACTACCTGCCAAGTACCGACTTTTTTTAAGTTTATTCAGTGTGTTAGTTGGTCAGATGTTCTAAGGAAAGAAAAGTTTTTGCTAAAGACAAAGTCAAAATTTTTGCCCTGCTAACCAGATTTAAATCTGAAGAGAAGACAATTTGAAAACATTATGTAATTGGCAAAACATAGTTTAAATGATGAAATAATAATCAGAATATTAGAAAACAATACATGAAAAATTAAATTTGATGTACGTGGCTCTTGTTGGTAATCAGTTTAGACCGCTAGGTCAGAAGTTTTCGTACTAGACTAAGTAAATCATATCCTACTACTTGCCCGGGTGCTGTTAAGAAAACTTTGGGTTTGCTTATTTTTGATAAAATGCAAAAGATTTGTTTCCAAATTTGCTTTTATGAGTTATAGTAGTAAGATATGCACCTTTGGTAATAATGAAGTAAGAATTGGAGTTTCACTCAAACGCTATTCATATACAGGCTGTCTCATGACGTGCACAGGATGTTTTAGCAATGTATAGTTTAAGCCTTTATAAGTCGAATATAGCTATTGTGACTAATCCCGATATTGAAGGAGTTATGGACATTTTTAGTTGTAGACTGAATAAAAAACATAATTTTACTTAGCAATAGTATATTATAAAACACGTGCCAAAAA
>VTPC01005141.1:12732-49930 GCA_011009095.1 Ignelater luminosus
TTGGTGACTTCAATTTGCCTGAAGTTATCTGGTTTAAAGATGACTCGCTTATGTCACCAGGAGCTAACTGCAGTATTGCTGCTCAAGTACTCTTAGAAAATATTTATTACCTTGAGTTAGAACAAATTAATTTCTTTAAAAATGTTTACGGTAATATACTTGACTTAGTATTCTCCAAAGATAGCACCAACATAGATATTATGCTGGCAGATTTTTCGCTAAGCACAGTTGATGTACACGATTCTGCCTTGGATGTACATATAAATATCAAGGTGGCGAACTTTACGTCTAAAAATACTTAAAAAAGCAAGAGAGTCTATTGCTTTCGTAAGGTCGACCTCGATGGACTAAATTTGTTCTACAACTCAATGGACTGGTATTTTATACGCTGTACTGAAGATATGGAACTGGCTACTAAATGCTTTTACGACATTCTTTTTGAAGAAATTCATAAGTTTGTACCTAGGAAAATAAATAAAGTTGATAAATATTCTAAGTGGTATAGCCCAGAATTAAAGAAATTAATTAATCTTAAAAAACAAGCTTTATAAAAGATATAAATCATCAAAATGTGAAGACGATTATAAGCAATACGTAGCTGTAAGAAAGGAAACTAAGTTCCTTATTGACTTATGTTTTCTGTGTTATATTTCCAGCGTTGAACTCACAATACCAACAAATATTAAACACTTTTGGTCTTTTATTAACTTGCTAAGAAAATAGAAAGGCATTCCTAATACGATGCTTTATGAAAACCGCTCGAACATATCTAAGGCCTTTGATAGTGTCAGTCATGCCTTACTTTTAAAGAAACTATCTTTTTTTGGAATCACTAGCAATTATTTTCTTTGGATATCGTTTTACTTTCAAAACCGTAGACAATCTGTGGTATTGGGAGTAGTTTTAATGTTACATCAGGTATTCCTCAAGAATCACACATCGGTCCAGTTTTATTTCTGCTGTTTATCAACGACGTCGTTTTTATTTTGAAAACATTCTCTTGCCTTCTATATGCCGACGATTTAAAAATCTTTTGTGTTGTCAAAGGTGTCGAAGATTGTTTTAAATTGCAATTTGATTTAAATAATTTAGTGGATTGGTGTAACAAAAATTATTTAGAGTTAAACATTAATAAATGTAAAGTGACGAGATACTCTAAACGTCGTGAAACTATCCTGTTTAATTATTCTATAAACAATTTCGCTATATCCTCTGTCTCTGTTGTTTCCGATCTTGCTGTGTTATTGGATAATATACTATCATTTCACAAACATATTAATAATATAGTTTTAAGAAGTTTTAGAATGTTAGGTTTCATCAAACGGCATACCCTTCAGATAAATGATATTAAAGCCTTAACTACTTTGTGCATTGGCTAGGTGTGCAGTTTGATGGAATATAACAGTGTTATTTGGACTCCGTCATATACTTGCCATAAAAAAAATTAGAACGTTTTCAACGTAAATTTGTTAACTATCTGTTATGGAAACACAAAGTTCCGTATAATTCTATAGATTATGATACTAAATTGCAATTCTGCAGCTTGCAGCCTCTTCAAAAACGCAGGCAACGCGCCTCTGTAATTTTTCTTTTTAAATTAATTAATCCATATGTTAACTGTCTATACCTGCTGTCTATGTTAAATTTCAGATTAATGTCAGGAATACTAGATCACAATGAATTTTTTCTGTAAGACCGTATCGCACTAATTATGGTCAACAAGCTTTTATTGATCGCACATCAAGAACCTTTAACGATTATTTTTGTCAGATAAACCTCTCTGATACGTCACTGTCAAAGTTTAAGCGCTCTCTTTAATAATTTGATATAGTTATAATATGGTTAGAATATTGCATACTTATACATAGATAATGTTATGTTGCATGCTTCTTTTTTACAGATTTTACTTATTTTGTTTATACATATATGTTTGTTTAAATGTTATATTTATATAATATTTGGTTTGTTTTTTCTTTTTTTATATATGTATACAATGTTCTGCGCCGTTCCTCCCATTTGGAATATTTTATTCTGTAGGCAGTGTACTACATAAATAAATAAATATCAGTCTACCCTTGTACCAAGGCTTCTATCAAGAAATTCTAAAGCTTGCTTCTCTAAAGTAGTCCCTACACCTAGAAGTAAAAGTTTAATTTCTTTTCTGTATATAAAAGTAACACAAATATACCTGTAGATTTCAATACACATATAGAGCGTTTGCCATTTATCAATATCGCAGTTCATATTAATTTATCTTCCTCAAAATGCAATTTGGTTCAAGCATTTTCTGTATGTTGGAAAAGTAGACTTTGTTGCTAAAATAGCAACACGAATCTCTAAAAGATTCTCTATATTTAGTGCAAAAAACGATACATTAGCAGTTAAAAAATTTCTGCTAATACAATAAGACCAGTCTATTAAAAAGCGAAGCCTGCTATTTGTTTTATTACTTTAAATTTCTAAATGAGTAAGCGTAGCGACATCTGCTCGAATATATTGATATTATCCTCTAACTCTTATTTGAAGGTCATCGGTTTGCGTTTGAAAAGAACAAAAAAAAATTTTGTTTACTTGTTAATAACTATACACTGGTAAAGTCTTGGTTATATTAGTTTTTTCTAGTTATATGTAAGTAAGTAAGATTTTACGGTACATAAGTGAGGTCTTGAAACCAAAATATCGTATAACATTAAAGTTTTATACTGTGAACAATTTCATATTAAAGAACTTTTGGAATTATTTTGGAAATAACTTGACAAAGAATCTAGATCTAGTCATTTTTTCGCGAAATTGCAGCAGCAGCATCGGCTGTCTGGCAAATGTTTAATTTGTTTAGATCCTTTTTCATCATTAATTTTGCCCATAATTCTTGCTAATCCTGACAATGTTTTCGCATCAAAATAAATTCCGAAGAAATTTCCGGAGAAATTTAAAAAAAACCAAAAGAAGCCAATGTCAAACTGGTACCGAGTAAGTTTTCCGGAAGCTATTAAAAGCAATTCAGTCAATTTTGTCAGTGGAAATCGAAAAATGATGTAACGTCAATTACCGAAAAACCTATGCTGGTATATTTTCTAAATTTTGTAAAAGTCTAAATGTTTATTTGATTATTTCCATATATAGTTGTCTTTATGGTCGAAGTATTCCAGGATAAAATCCTTTTTACTTATTAATGAAAACTCTGATATCTCCCACTTTTCAAAGGTAATAAAACGAGGGTCGTTTGAAAAGTCCGTGCAAAAATAAAAACTACTTAATTGTTTAGGGTAAACCTTTTTTATTTTTCAACATAGTCTCCTTTTAGGCTTATAACCTTCGTCCAACGCTGCTCTAGTTTGTTGATTCCTTCTGAATAAAAGAATTTGTACAAGTCTGAAAAATAGCCATTCGTTTCTGCAATCACCTCCTCGTTTGAATAAAATCTTTTTCCAGCCAGATATTGCTTCAAATTGGGGAACAAATAGTAGTCCGAGAGAGCCAAGTCTGGAGAATAGGGGGGATGTGAAACGACTTGGAACCCTATTTCCATTAAGTTTGCGACCACAACTGCTGAGGCGTGAGCTGGTGCGTTGTGGTGATGGAAAAGGACTTTTTTGTGGGCCAATCGAGGGCGTTTTTCTTGCAGCTCGAGATGCCTACAGCACTAGCAATCTCACGCACCTTCACTCTTCTGTCATCCATCACCATATCATGGATTTTATCAATGATTTCTGGAGTAGTAACCTCAACAGGGCGTCCAGAACGTTCAGCGTCACTTGTGCCTATATGGCCACTCCGAAAATTTTGAAACCACTTATAAACTGTTCTAATCGAAGGTGCAGAGTCACCATAATGTTTATCAAGCTTCTCTTTAGTGTCCTGGGGCGTTTTTCCTTTCATAAAGTAATGTTTAATCAACACACGAAATTCTTTTTTGTCCATTTTTTGAAAATCACTCGACTTCCACGATTCAAACGAATGCCAAACACAAAGAAATAGACCGATCTGGCTGAAACTTGGTGTGTGTTCTTCCAAGAGATGCTACTAACTAAACATAACCTCGATATGCACCAGTAGTGCCATCTCTCTGACTTTGCACGGACTTTTGAAACGACCCTCGTATTCCTAAAAACACAATCAGTTTGGTCAGCAGCTGAATCAGGCAAAGACACTAACCAGAGAAGAAATTTGTAGATTTATGAAAGAAGCCCCCACAGATAAATATCTTTTATTAAAAGTAATATGACAATTACAAGAAAAAAGAGGTAGTTGTAATGCTGTTATCTTTAATTTATAAATTGTTGCTGTAATTGGAACAACCGGTTGCTGTGTAAGGAAAGAAGCACATATAATACGACAATGGACGATATAGTAGAAACTGACACATAGCTTGTAATTCCTATTTTTCAAATAAGATCAATCAGTGTAGCATTTTTTTCATAGATATATGTACTTGGTAGGTATTACAAACCATGACAACGAAAAACAACAGGGAAGTAGGTCTAGAAAGAAAAAAGGAAACAAGGAGGCTTTTGGTTTTTTGTAGAAAAAACAATTAGTTCAGTAAAATAAGGCGAAATTAAGACCAAACCTTGGAATAAAAGATACAAAGCTGAAAATTTGTATACACCTTTGTCTCGACGTTCTAAAGACGGGCTGAAAAGTCTCATAAGATATCGTATCCGCTAGTCAAGATATGGAAAGTCAAAGGTCACGAAAATCTATTTTTTAGAAATATTTCGCTTTCTATGGCTTACATGTCGTTGGAGGTTTCACAGAACTTGTAGAGCATTATATTTTCTACAAGTTTGGTTCTAGGCATTTTTCTGTATGACTAGTCGTTTACTAGGTAATGCGGTGAGAGTGGGAAGAGCTCATTCATTTATAGGTTAACGCTATGTAAACTGCGAAGTCAGATGCATAGTACACTTTACGAAGTTAGTTATATAATAAAATATTATTATTGTGATTATTAAAATTAACAAACTGTTATTGAAATTAAATATTTTAAATACACTATAAGTAATGCGGATGCATCAGTAGATGCGACACAACATCTGCCCTGTTTAACAAAAAAATTTGCAAATTATAAAAATGTTTGAGAAAAACCCCGATTTGTACCAGTCAGCTCAACTGGAAAACTGCCCTCTAAATACATTATTTGAAACTGGAACACGTGTTCTTCTAGCAGTGTATAATGCTTTAAAATCAGAACACTGTATTGGCAATTTTAGGTACACACAATTCATCAAATGGACAAGAATCAAGAGACCGGTGGAATTATCATCTCTTCCATCTGCAAGTGCAGCAGCTCGTCAGCAGATTCAGATTCAGATTCCAGATTCAGACTGGTTAGAAAAGGATTTACAACCTGAAAATTTGGGATGGGATGTAGAGAACAAGGTCCCGAAACCTACAACAACATTATTGCCACCATCATCGGACGAACTATTGAATAGAATCTTCTGCAATTTCAACAAAGTTTGTGGTGTAAACTGTGGGTGTAGGAAAGTAGGATTGCCGTGCTCTACAGTTTGTGGTCAGTGTCACGCACAAGCATGCTTCAACGTCTTATCAATATCAAATGATTTTGATACAGAAAATAAATTTGTTTCTGAGAGCTTTTAGATTTTAGAATCCAATGTGACGGAAAACGAGCGTAACGAAAAAGATCTGAAAATTGAATTTGGACCACCAGAAGAAGAGGACGACAACAAAGATGAGAAATCTTGAGACGCATGTCTACTGGTGATGGTATTCAGAGGTGAACCAAGTAGCTTCTGATACTATTCACTAGGAGGTTGTGTATTGCATTACATCAGTACAACATGGATTGGCCTATCGAGGATACCATGTCAAAAAGATGCATAGAACCAAACTTGTAGAGAATTGTATGCTTTTGTAATAACCTCCAATGACACGAGGAGCATGGAAAGCTAGATATTTGGATAAAACCGATTTTCGTCACCTTTGACCTATGATATCTCGACTAGCGGACACGATATCTTATGAGACTTCTTAGTCCCTCTTTATAACGTCGAGACTAAGGTCTATGCAAATTTTCAGCTTTGTATCTTTCATTCCAAGGTTTGGTTTTAAGAAGCAAAGTTGTTTTTGCCCTTTTGAGGCAATTTAATAAATATAAAATAGGACCTGGTAGCCACAGGTATGTGAACGTTTAAATCTCCGGTTTGAAAAGACTATCATTTAATGTTGTCACGGGTCCTTGTTTTTTCCTGTTTCCTTTTTTGTTTTGGTTATAGATATGGTATAATCATCACCTTAAGATGATAACCACGATATGCCGTGCCGTATACAGTAAACAAGAAGGGTATCACCAATAAGGAGAAAGAGGAACGAACGACGAGGCCTATTCTTCTTTTATCTGCTTTGGTGTGGAAGGAAGATATAGTTTGTTTATGATCAAAGTTCGGGTGTAGTTTTTCAAAAAAGTTGTATTGGTTTGCGTTCAGAATTGACCACAAATTATGGATTAGTTGTTGTTTTTTGTTAAGAATGAGTATTATAATTTAAAATAAGTAATTTTCATGCGAATCATATACTTGTATACAGATTGTTGTTGGTGATCTGCTATAATTTGCCAACATCAACAAGAAAAAGCTTACTGGCGCCCTAAAAACAGTCGATTTAATTGAACTCATCTCAAGCTCTTCGGCGAACAGCAGTCGTCTGCCGTGTGACCAGTTCATTGCTAATCAAATTTAAAAATAAATTAAATGTCGCATCAGAAAAAAGTTGTCACCGTAATTATTAATCAAGCAGGGGAAATTAACTTTTTAGGATCACTCAAAAGATACGTTTCAGTTGGACCTAAAAATTCAAATTATAAAATGTTGTTTCTGGTCTATAGAAATTGCAAATGCATTGCGCAAAGGGTGGGAATACACTAAATGCAAAGAATGCCAAAAAGTTTCTCAATTCCTTGACCTCGAAAACTGAGAAATATCTTTCTGAATAACTTAAGCCATCCTTATGACCAATGCTGGTGTTGATTTGACAGTATTAAAAAATACTGAAGATGGAAAAGTTCTTCAGCGGCCAAAAATATATAGAGGACTCTCTGAAGGGAAAAAGAAAATTGTAAGCATAATCCAGGGTGGCGAAGATTGTGTCAAAGTACTGCAACAAGAAAGAGGAGAAGTTACTAGAATTATTCATAGCAATAACATTACTTCAAGTAGCACACTCCTTCCAATAACCATTGAAGGAAACTCTAATTATTCAATTAACCTTAATCTTCTTTTATAATAGGTAGGTCTCTTATCTATTATTGATTTGTATGCATGTTTCAATATACAGAATTTTCCGTTGTTGCTTATTTTGGTGACTGACTATAACAAATGACTATTTTTTTTGTCATAGCAACACTTTACTGAACTTGTCCATTATTCGCATTTTTCCGATTGGAATACACGGATACTCGTATACAAGTCAAAACAATTATTGTTTGATAGTCTTTTCAATAAACTTTCTTGCTTCTTTAATATCTACAAAGTCTCAAGAGAAATCTTTTTCCTATCTTTGCAAATGTTCATATTTCAACTTTGAAATTTTTCGTAGTCAGTAACTTTTCAAATCTCGACACTTAACGTTTTTCTGTATCTAGCAGATATATCACCATCGGCAAAAGCAAAATTCAAAAACGTTTTAGGGCTGATGCAAAAACTGACAATTTATGTGGTAGTGGACTGCAGGTCTCAAATTGATAAAGTCGCAATGGGCAATTATGTATTGAAGTTTGTAAACTTTTTAGCTTTTGTTTTTTTTGGTAACCTCAAGTGTGAGACACTCGGAATTCCTCCCGTTTATGTAGAGTGTTTAAAAAGATTCTTAACTATGTGTCGTCTTAAAATCATATTTGAAACTTTAGTTTGATGAACCAAATGTTCTTTGTGGAAACATTACAAAATCTGTTCGAATCATTCATTAAACTTGAACTGATATTTGCAGACTTTCGGAGTAAGGTCGGACTAACACAATTTGGTCCCTGTGACTTTTTGTAAATTTGGATTTAAAAAAATTAAAATATGCGAAGAGTAAATATTCTCATACAAAGAAAACAAATTTTCCTGTACAAGTAAGTAGCTTAAAAAGAATAATTCACAAAGGAAAAAATCTTGGGTAATGTATCACGGAAAAATACTAAGTAGTAGAGGGAAAACTCATGACGGACAATGGCAAAGCACACCACAAACTTCCAGTTTATTTACGTAAAATCTTATATTGATTTTTGGGCGAAGTGATGTAAGAAAGATGCATAAACGACACGAAAACCAAATACAATTTTCAGTTTACAGAGTTTACCCAAATCATAGCAGAGATTGAGTTTCTCCTATTATAAGACTATACAAACAAAACAAAACAATACAGAAACCTGTACGTACCACACAATTAGTAAGACAAAAAAGCAAAATACTAAATTACTTCATCAGTAATCTAAAACAAAATGTGTTTGTTCTTGCTAATTTATTGATTATTTTATTTGGATCAATACCCATTTTCCAAAAGGTTCTTTTTGGATAGTCATTACCGTTAATGAATTTAGAAAATCTTGACCCAAAAGATGTCTTAAGCGATTTCTTTTCTCAGTTTTAGGGTAGCAAAAATCCTCTCTGAGTCAACTATTCTCTACAGGAAATTCCGGCCCTACTTCGCCACGTAGACTGCTTTCATCTTCAAATAAGGGGTCGTCTACTATGACGTATCATATTTAGTAATACAGCATGTCATTACCAACCAAATTCTTTTATAATTCTGTTTGTTAAAAATTCTCTTCGCTATCTTTATTGCCAATCCTTCTCGCTTAAAATGAGTTAGTTAGTCTGTCAGAAATTAAACGTTATGTGTTTTGTTTAAAAATATAAATTTCCAAAGATAGTATTTTAACGTCAATATGTTACATTACTATTGTTTTCTAAAGTTACAGGTAGATAACTAACTGTAGCACTATATCTCCTTCTCTTGTTTCTAAAATAGCAGATAAATGTGAGACCAAACCAGGAACTGACATACAGCTAATTCGGTTTTTCGTTCTCTTTTCTGCACTTTTCACACCTTTCTCTTTTCTTTATTCTTCTATTTGTCATTAGTCTTTAAATTGTTTGTCGACTTCTACTGATTTTGCCTTTATTTGTAGAGATCGTATAAGATTTTGCAAACTTTAATGTTGTTCCACAACTGTTCCATAATCTGATTCGTCACAACTTTTTTTATAGCAATCGTTTAACCATTGTTCTTATTCCTGAAGCTTTTTGGTATTTATATTGAGTGAATGTTAAATTCTCCCACCAAACAAGAGTTCAGCAGCCAATACCAATAACCCAAGAGTAGAATCTTCACACTTCAAAATCAGTTTTGCTATGGAAACTCTTTGTTTGACTTCATCATTAAATAGAGGAAATGTTGAACCGAAGATTTTATAAAAAAATCCATAATCGTTGCTTTCTTAAATTTATTTTAGGTAAATTTCGTTTTTTCATCTGATGTTATGGCTGCTGGAATTTCATGCATATTGCAGTGACTTTTGTGAATTCTTAATAAGGTCTTTCTGCAGAATTTTAAAGATGATGATATTCTACTGCCTTTTAATAGTTACTAACCTTTTTCTTATTGTAAGTTCTTTTCTAACTTGATGAAACTCCAAGTTTATGGATTTTATTCTGACACTTTGATTAATTTCAAGATCAATCTCTAGCTTCAGAATTTCGACGTGAGGGATTGAACCAGCCAACTACTTTGACAAGAGACAAATCTAACTGAAAATACCATGAGCAGTATCCGGACAGATGCAAACGGTGGACTACATATGTCGAAAAACTGTGCTAACCAGGAAAACAGAACCCTCTTGCAGCTGTCAAACATTTCAACAGTGCCTTGCGGTCGAAAAAGATTTAACAACTGCACCGTTCCAAGACTCAAATCAATCGCCACACTGAAGTGAAAACGTTCCAAAACGGAGAGCAATCATCATACTGAAATGCAAAAACTTTTACGAGCCGGAAACATTCATCTACCACTGCATCAAGCAAATTCAAACTGTAAGAGATAGAATAAAACCAACTGTCTTTCTGGCTAGTACATCACAATATGCCAACAGATATAGTTCCAATCTTTGCGTTTCTCCGGAAATTGTTCACCCTTCTTGACTTCCGTGCATCTTTTGCTACCAGAGTTTTTTTGTAGATTTTTAAGCGTAATCGGTAATGTGTCTGTTTTATTGTTAATAAATAGTTACTGTTCTACAGAACCTTCTTTATTTTTAGGATGATCCTCCAATGATGCTTGTGACAAAATGTCAGCCGCATACAGTTTTATGCCTGATTTATGTACTATTTCACAACCAAAGCAGCATAATATCATTTTCTTTATTTTCATTCGTCCTGCCAATTTTGGCACAGATTTTACTCCTAATAACTTTATCAGTGGTTTCTGGTGTGTTATAAAAGCAAGCTTTTTCCTAACACATAATTCCTAAATCTTTCAGTAGACCACGTAAGTACCAAAATTTCCTTTCTCCATTTGGGGTATCTGGACGCAGCTTCTCTAAAACTTCTGGTTGTTTAACTTATTGTCTTTGCTTTCTATCTTCCATTTGCTGTAGTACTATTCCTAGTCCGTACGATAACGAATTGACTGAAATCTGCTCTGGTGCTTCTTTTTGGTCTCTATTCCATGTCCATTCTGTTTTTTGTTTTAGTATTGATTTACAACCTTCTCCAAACTATAAAATTCTTGTGGCATTCTTTTTAGAAAATAATCTGAATCCTAGCTAGTTCCAAATAATAGCATCTTACAGAAGTAATTCTAGGTGGTGGTACAGTGATGGCTTGTAATATTATTTTAACTTAATGTGGCATTCTTTTTTAATATACCTAAGTCTGAAAACATTTATGCATATTAAGGTTGCCATCTTATCAACTTCAGCAATGTTTGCTTGCATATTTTTAAAGCGTTAGTTGCTGGTGAATGTAACAACGGTACTCGCTCATCTATTATGTAAATTGTCTCTCCTGTTTTGTGGCTTCCATATTTTAATAATAGTTCACCCCCCCAACTGTTAATGGCTGATAACTAATTCCATACAGTTTGTTATCGGTCTTTTGAGGTATAATTTTCAAGGTTTCTGCCAGTTTACTTTCCATTTCTATAAATTTTCACCTCAAACATAACTCTTTCTACAGGATATCTCACAGCTAACCTGGCCAAAATAAGTGAATGCATTGCTAATGTGAAAAGGAACAAAAAACATTCGTAACGCTTTATGATCAGATGAAGTGCAAACTTTGGAAAATGTTAACTAATGTTTTCGGAAAAGTACGTAAAGATGAGATACATCTTAAAGTATTGTACTTGCGAAAGACCTTGGATGAAATCAGAGAAAGATTTGAGACATCATTGATTATGATGATGGTATAGGTTTGCCTTACATTATAATAATAGCTGATAAACTAAAGCCTGCCCAATATAACATGATATCATTGGATAACTGTAAAGAACTTTTGTTTAGGGCATGTGTAAAAGTATTTTTTTTTTGTTTCCCTGATTATTGTTGATTTACTATGGTAAGTTCAAATTTTTTATTTAATACGTCGTGACGCACTGGGAAAGAATGTAGCGAGTACTGCTACTACTACTACTTATTCCTTTCCGTATGCTCTTGATGGTTTCTCTATGTTTATGGTGTTGACATTAATATATCTATGTAAGCTACTATTACCGTTTTTGCTATGGTTAAGCTGTAAAGAAATATGTCGGTTGCTGTTTAGGAAATTGCGCAATTTTTCCTAATTAATCGTGTGTATCTGGGCGTAACTTTGCTACCTGTGATACACAAAATAACTAAAGTTGTATTGTTATAAACTTAGACCGTAGATCTTGTTTCTTCTAGCACGATATAATATCAAGTAAGACCCAAACTATTTTTAACATTGCCAGTATCGGAGGTGATTTTGAAGGCATTTCAAAATACATGAATTCTTCTTTTTGGTACAAGATTCAGACTAGTGTGGTAATGTAACTTATTTGCCTTCTATTGCTAATATTATGGGCTGAAGGTTGTGGCAAACTCTTTTTCCCAGAAATAAAAATTGAAGTTTTGATGTAGAATTCCACACCTATTAAGAAATAAGGTGACCATATCCACGGTTATTATGTAGAAACTGACATCAGTATAATAGTTGCTCTTAATTTCTTTGCTTGAGTTTGGCTACAAAGAAGAGTGTCAGTTAATTTGCTTAGCTTTTTCAATCACTCAAATTTTGAACTGGCTGGATCAGCTCGTCATATGAAAGCACAAAGTGTTCCTGTAAAAACTAGAGTATTCGAGTTTCGTGTATAAGCAAACTGAATAGTTTGTCAGCAAAACTTTAAAATTAATGTTGGTAAGTACGCAGCTGGTTTGTTGAGACTGTAGGGTTTTCCTAAAGACTATAGAAATAAAATTAGAAGGATCGCAAGTTAAGTTAATATATCCATTCTTATAGTTTAGTTAACGCAGTTGTTGTTTTACTTAGATTAATTTGCAGAAAAAATCAGTAATTGGTTGCGAAAAACGAGAAACTTTAAGAGTCGCAGTATTGAACTGTTAATGTCAGTTTTTCCAAAAAGTTTGTGAATTTAGATCATCTAAAAGTTCTTAGTTCTTGTCACCAGATATATTATTTACTGTTATTTATTACTTTTAGTTGTTATCTTTTTATAACTGAGCATTAAGAATCGTTAGTATATTATTCTGTAAGGCCATAGTAGGGCCCATATAATATATTTGGCTTAGTTGAGTCACTGTTTATAAAATCGTATAATTTTTTCTCATTAGTCAAGTGTACTTGTTGTATTCAAAGTGAATACAATTGTGTTATTGTAGACGTAGACGTTTTACTATTGGCTCTTATAGCGCAATAAGGACGCATTGTAAATATAAAAAATGGAGAAACTTCAAAACACTTGGCAAAGGGGCTAGACTGGTAAGTGGGTGTAGTTGATGTATTAAACTTGATAATTTCTTTTTTAATTTTACAATTATGAGATCTCTGCATTGAATATTTAAGTGCGTAACTGGGAATTATCGTTCTTCAAAGGCCAATATCTTCATTAAACATTGTTTCCTTATCATAAAGTATGCAACATATGCTTGCAATTAGTTGAAGATTAGACCAGTTGATACTTTCCGTGGTAATACTAGTAATTAAGTTGTATTTTAAAATAACAGCGTTAACTACCTGTGCAGCTAATAAAAGAACAAAGAAATTTGCTATACACTATGCATGTCTGATAGCATTTATATTGGCTGGCATGTGACAAAAAGTCAGAATACCAATGAAAAATTACTCACTTACATGCAATTTATTCTTTACCCTCTTTTTAAGCTTTGATAATAACTATCGATCTGTAAATACAGTGGTTCGCGGATTTAATTCCTAATGGGCCTTATTTTCCAAACATTATTTTATTAACAATATGCTTTTATTTTATAAACCTACTCCTATTTCAAAATAAAAAAGAATTTAGGAAAATCATACCCATAACTCATTCAGTACAATATAATTTAAACTTTTTCGAGTCAATGAAAAATGGAATTAAAGAGAATGTATAAGAAAATACTCCTACTTTCACGCTTGGTACTATAATGATTATGGTAGTGTGAGTTAAGTTTGCGAACACAATGATGACCTCCACTACAATAAAATCAGCATGCATCTAAAACTCAAATACTGAAAAACTTTAGATCAATACGTTCCATCCAACTTTGTTACTGCAAAAACCCAAAAGGACATTCAGTACTGCTGACACAGAAAACTTATAAAAATTTTGAGTTGTGAGACCTACATATAGGTTAAAAGAATAAAAAGTGGGGCACGTTTTCTCGTTCCCTTTTTGCACGCATATCGTTGACATATCAATATAAAATGAAATTTGACAATGATAAAATATTCATACGTAATTCGAATACAAAAAATGTCGTCGTGTCTTTTATCGCTGTTCTACATACTTCTTTTGTACTTAATGGTGTTTTAAAATAAAATACATACATTTTGCAGAAAACGCAGGAAGAATTCAATTTCTAATATAAATATTTAAAGAAATAAATGCCATAGAAAGGATTTGGACAATGTTTTTGAATGGTTTTAGAAAAATATGTGTCTCGCGTGTGATAATGAATAGTTTATAAGTTTTCCACTACTTTGTTATTCCTTTGCATGCCAGGTACTTTTATTTCCTGTTGTGTAAGATAATATAGTTCAATTTTTAAATTTAAACCCGTTTCGGATTATCCTGACTGCACAAGTCCTCCAGAACTTAAAATCTTCTATTTCCCTTTAGCCCATGCTTTCTATATTATGCCATCCATAAGCGTATACGAGGGCGGTTCAATAAGTACCCGTGTTAGAAATGAAGACACAATTTTTTTCAAAAATTTTTTTTTTATTTTTCAACATAGTCTCCTTTTAGAAATATATACTTCTCCCAACGTTCCTGCCATTTTTTTAACCCCTCCAAAAAATAGGATTTGTCGAACTCTCCAAAATACGCCTCTATCTCGGCGATGATTTCCTCGTTTGAGCTAAATTTTTTTCCCGCGAGCCATTTCTTCATGTTAGGAAACAAGAAAAAGTCGCAGGGAGCCAGATCGGGTGAATACGGGGGGGTGCGGCAGCAATTCATAACGCAATTCATGCAGTTTGGCGGCGACAACTCCGGATGAATGTGCTGGTGCGTTATCGTGGTGAAACAGCACCTTCTTTTTCGCCAAATGTGGCCGTGTCTCCTTCAATTTTTTGTCGAAACTGTCTAATAACTCACTGTAGTATTGTCCAGTGATCGTTCTTCCTTTTTCTAAAAAATCCACGAGGATGACGCCGTTCGCATCCCAAAAAATCGTCGCCATGACCTTTCCGGCCGATGGAACCATCTTCGCCTTTTTTGGAGCAGATTCACCAGGAGAAATCCATTGTTTTGGTTGTTGCTTAGTTTCTGGTGTGTAATGATGAATCCAGGTTTCATCAACGGTGACAACTCGACGCAAAAACTCCTTCGGATTTCGCTTAAATTGCTCCAAACACTGCTTCGAAGTTAACAGCCGCATCCGCTTGTTGTCCGCCGTTAGCAATCGCGGCACCAATCGCGCCGACAATTTTTTCATCGCCAACTTATCATGTAAAATATTAATTGCCGTTCCGGTCGACACACCTACGGCCTCTGTTACTTGACGCACTTTCGTTCGTCGATCAGCGAGAATCATGTCATGGACTTTTTGAATGATTTCCTCGGTAACCACGTCTGCCGGGCGTCCTGGTCGCTCCTCATCAAAAACGGATGTTCGCCCACGTTTAAATTCGTTGAACCAATATCTAACTGTGGTCATAGATGGCGAAGTGTCCCCATAAACAGCATCCAACTTTGCTTTTATCTCCTCGCATTTTTTCCCATCCAAAAACAGAAAGCGAATTACCGAACGATACTGCTCTTTTTCCATCTTAGCTAAAATCACGAACCACGTCTTACTCAAATGGCTGTCAAATCCAAACTAACCTATCAATCAGTCTGCAATTTGTTATACCGTCGTTTGATAGATGGCAGCACACGATGATAACACCAACTTCCCTCAGGAACGCCTTCTGTCGTCAAACACGGGTACTTACTGAACCGCCCTCGTACTTGTTAGTTGTGTTGCTGTATGCATCCTTTTCCTATTCATTTATGTTTAGAAAGATAAACGATGCAGGTAAAAGTATTATAAAACGGCTACCTGCTTGCCAAGTGTTAACCCACGACGGTTCAAATAAAAATAATTTAATTCCTTTAAAATCTACTTTTCTAACTTGTGGTTCTGCGTCATACACATTAAAAAAGGAATGATAAACGATCGAAAAACTCTTGTAATAATGCTACATTACTAATAAAACATATTTCAAATAATTCACTTTCGGATGTCTAATTTGAGCTTTCTAGACGACCGTGATGCAGTGTGCAGAGTCCCTTACTTCTACTACGGACAACGATCATTTCTTAACTAGAACTGTACACCACAGCACTTAATCTTAAACAGGTCTAAATTCAAAAATTGAACTATATTAATTCAATTTTTATTTTCCTACCGGTGTTGATAAGTAGTCATATATTACGTGACGAGGATCTATAATAATGTAACAACTTATAAAAAAACAGTAATTTGCATGTAATGATATGAATAATGTATATTCCTTTCTGAAAGCTTTTTGCTCAACGTTGTACCTTTTCAAATTGATATACAATCAAGTTATATAAGGAACTGTAAATTTTAATATAAATTTTAATACATTCAAATGATAGCGAAGACGCAGAAACAGATGAAGCAATAATAATGTTGTAAAATTTAGATAGCAGAGCGGTGACGATCCATAGTATAAATGACACACGCAGTCTGGGATCTAATCCACGTGACCGTAGGCCCAGAATAGAAAAGAAAAGTATCATAAAGACTTATAAAAAAAGAAACTAAGTTTGTCTGTCAAGCACATGCTATTCACTTCATACCGCCAGTTAATTTAATATTCGGACAGTACAGTAGGTGGCAAAATTATAAAACGCACAGTTTATATAGAAAATCAGCTTTATTCAAATGTTAGGAAAATCCAAAAACCTTTTCTAAACATTGCATAATAAAAAAACTGAATTATTGAAAGAAAAGTCAGTAATACAAAACTTATTAGTAAAAACAGTAAAAATACATGTCAAACAAATATTCGGACAAGTAAAGAATATACGTTATATTGAGTGATCAGTACGAGATAGGGTGTTCCTTATTTCTAACTACGGCTCGTAACCTTCGTGGTATGGATAAAATAACTTTTTTAATATACTGTTTATCCAGTTTTTTCCATTCTTCCATTAGCTTCTCTTTCAGCTGGGTTTTATTTGAAATAGTATGTTTTCTAAGCTGCACATTAAGTTCTTTCCATACATTCTCAATCGGATTGAGATCCGGAATTGAGTTGGGGTTGGAATAACTTGTGGGCAATTGTACAATAACCAAGATTTAACGTTAAACGCTGTATGGTTTGGATTATTTATTTTTATTTATTTATTTATTTATTTATTTAAATATTTGTGAACCCAACAGGTAAGTCCCAAATAAAGGGTTTCACACTGATACATGTGTCTCCATTGAGGGTAAAACAATAAAAATGAAATATAAAACAAAAGAATAGTATTTGAACTTGCTGACTATTTCCCTTAGAAAATTTCATCCAATAAAAAAAGCATCAACTCTCAATTAATTACTTTTTCGTTTCTTGAGATTTTTAAGTGATTTTTTGTTTGGAAGTATTTTGGAGAAAATTTTCTTTGGAAAATATAAGACAGAGATTGAGTTAAATCTATAAAAAACAACTGATTATTTAGATACGAGAGGTATAAAATTCAGTAAATAAAATGATGGCAAGAAAGACAGGTACTTAACTAAGCTATCACAGTTTGTACTTAAAACTTTGTAAAAGTGGTGTATATCAATAGTCAATAAATATTTGATTTTTAAATAAACATGCAACAAGGTATAGTAAATATATAACAATACAATATTTAACAGTAACAACGACTTATACGTAGCACCAGCTGTGTTTATTTCTCGATTGCGGTTTGCTTTAAATTACGTTTAAATTGATTGAAAGTTGATCCAAAAATGTTAATGTTGGTAGAAATGTTATTATACTGTTTACACATACTGATAAGTGGGGATTGCAAGCGATAATTTGTTTTTGGAGTGTTGTACTGTAACAAGGCAGTTTGCCTGGTTTGACGTGAAGGTATACCAAAATCTATTAAGAGCAGTAGTTTTTGATCATTAATTAATCCATTAATAATCTTATATAGAAAACACATTTGCGCGTCCTGTCTTCTTTTTTGTAACGAAACTACTTTAAAATAGTTTAATAGTTGTTGGTAAGTTCCTTCAAATTTTTTATTTTCATTTTTATAATAACAGTAATTTAGAAATTTCTTCTGAATTCTTTCAGTTTTTAAAATTTGGTATGTGTAGTAAGGATTCCATAAGATAGACATATATTCCAACTTAGTTCTTACTAAGGTGTTAAAGACAATGTGCAGACTGTTTGTATTATTAAAATCTTTAGTAATTCTAATAAGAAAGCCAAGACTTCTACAACACTCACGTACTATGCTTTCAATATGGGCATTAAATGCTAATTTCTGATGAAAAATTACACCAAGGTTTTGTACTTTAGATTTCCTTTGTAGAACTGTACTATTTAATGTATAAGCAAAATTTATAACGTTAGTTTTTCTGGCAATAGTTGTCACATTATTATCCTGATAAAATTTTAAATTTTCTGAAATATTTAATTTAGCTGCGCTATGAGGTAAATGTTTCTTCAATAAATTTAAATAAACTACTTGATCCATAATACCATCTATAAAAACCAAATCTCCGGGACCAGAACTTGATATGCAGCCCCATACCATCACCGTACTTTACCGTTGGACATAAATTTTCCTTCTTCAGTTCTTCATTCTTCTTTCTCGACCCACATGCTCGTCCATCTGACCCAAAAGCAGTGAAATTTGCTTCATCGCAGAAGATGACATTATCCCAGAAAGTAGGATCTTCCTTTTCGTACCCCTTGCGAAGTCTAATCGTCGCGTTCTATTACGTTTATTTACAAGCGGCTTTCGTCTTGCGATTCGGCTATTGTAACCATGCTTGTGAATGCAATTGCGTATTGTTTGTGGATGTACGTTTATTCCATACTGTTCTAATAATTTTGTTTTCAATTGCGGTGCACTTAATTTTGGATCTTTCCTCACCCTTTGTGTAATAAAACGTTGCATATGTTGTTTCAATATTTACGGTCGTCCATATTGAAGCTTAGAATGTACCCGATCTTCTTTTTTATAACGTTTTATAATGTCTCCAAAGGTGCTTTTACTCAATTTTAACATTTCCCCAATTGCTCGGTAGGTTTTTCCCCTTTCATAATAGAAAATTACTAGTTGTCTAACATCGAAACTATCTAGTATTGCGCCCTTTTCTGCCCAATATTGCGTTTTCGCAATGTTCAAAATATGATTTTTTTAAAAATATTATAAAGCACATTTACTAATTTCTTTTGACAGTGTTGACTAGATAAAGGTCTAAAATTGCCTTATTTAATTTTTGTATCACTTTACTATCTTGATAGGTATTAAAAAATTAAAGTTAAATGTAGCGCGTTTTTTGATCTTTTGCGGTGTTAATTTTAAATATCTATTTGAAAATTAAACTTTGGTTTTGAGTTTTAAAACTTCTAAAAACTTATTTGGAAAACATGAAGTGAATGTTGTATATACATTTTAATAGTAAAATCTATCTAAATTAGGGTTTTTTTGCATGATAACCGTACACATTGCGTTTTCGCAATATTGGGAAGAAGTGGTGTGTGTTGATGTAAATGACAGGTTTAGCATTCTCAAAAGATATAGTGCGCTTATGACTTAATTGCTACTTAGGATACAGTAAATTTTACAATTTCGTCACAGCAGGGTGTCATAAATCCGCTTACCCGTGAAGACCTTTTCTAACACAGGGTTTTACTGGGACAAGTTTTATTTTCCTAAATATTTTTAAACTAAAATGTTAGAAATATAAATTATTTCAATAGGATTCTGTCCAATTGTCTGTGACACGTGCGACTGCATTACATCTTTTGGAATACTATACAAATTTATTGGTACATGTCTGTATGCGTCTGGGTATGTTAGCTATTTTAGACAAATTCATTCATTCTATTTGTAGCAAGTGGTGTTTGTGGTTGTGATTAGCAGTGATTTTTAACCTTTTGTTTTATAAAAAAGCGCAATGGTAAGTCAAAGATCTTATTTTGTGTAATATAAACTCAACAATTTGCATAACAATGTATGCAGGCTGAATATGATTCTAAAAGAGCTCTGACGTTAAAAGAATTAGAAGCAATAGTTGAAGAATTGGACTTAAATGCTGAGGACTTTATAGAGATTGCTTACGTACCACCTGATGTTGACAATTTAACAGATGAAGAGGAAATTGACTATAACGCAGTTGGAGAAATTGATGGATTATGTAATGTTATTTTAAAATTCGCACTAAATCCGCCCCTGTTTTTCAATTTCGTTCAGGTATTTGTTTTCCTGACGCGTAATATTTAAATTATTTTATTCTATAAACGAATGTTTGTTACAATGTTATTCTAAAGAATTGATAACTTTGTGGTCTCGACTTCTGGGCTCCGGTAGACGTGTCTTTTGCTATTTTCCGATATAAAATTCCTGGAATCTTAGTCGCAAATATTGGAGTCACACAGTCTCGATTGAGTCAGGTTTAAGCTAATAAATCTACGAAGTGGAATTTTCCATTGGCCCATAAGACTCTGCATTTTTAACCTGTTAGGGCGTGCATCTGACTTTCCAACCCCACTCCAGTAAGTACACATTGCGCAACAGGAGACGCAGAGAGAATAGGCAGTACGGTAATAGCTGCGTACTCGAATCGACATACGGGGATAATTTTCGGCGTCACCCCTACAAATCCTCAAATGGTTGCAAACCGAATTCGATTTAAATGATTCTCTTAGTAAAAGAGAGATCGGACTCGAGAAATTCTATTTCGTCGGGTCTTTGTCGTGTTATTCACGGAAGAAAGCCGGTTTGTTTACCAAAAAGCTATGCTTTGGAAGATTTGTTATTGTGGGAAGCGTTTTCTCTTCAACTAAAGTTACGCTGGCATTTCCAGGAAATAAAATTTGTAGAGGGTAGAAACGCAACAATTTTGGTCCCGTTGGTGCAACGTTAAAGGGTCTGTCGAGAACAGAAACTTCCCGCCCCGTAAAACGTCGATCTGTATGTGTCACATCTTAGAAGCTCCGTGAACCAAATGGGTTAAGTAAATTTAAAGAGCGTTTGAGACTCAAAGTAATTTTAGTTTATAAAGCTGGTGTATAAACACTTGGATTTTGTTCTTGTGCTTTTTGGTTATTGTTAACAACAGTGATTGTTCTTTGAAACCTAAGTTTCCTTAAACATTGGTGGGGCCCGGCTAGAACGTGAAATTTTGCACCAGGCAAACGTGAATGAGCTGCTGTCGTTGGGAATCAGAGACCTGCACATATCACCTGGAAGAAAGATTGCCGTTATAGTAAGAAAGACCTGTTTTGTTTTGTTATTTGAGTTTTAATGATTGTTTCATTTGATAAAAGACTAGGAGAACGTGGAATTTGTGAAATATTCCATACGAAAACCTTGCTTAGGCAAGATTGGTTTCGTATTTTCTCATTGAATTATAATATTTACGAGTAATATTTTTAACTAATTTGTAACAGGAACGTTCCCAGGTAATCTTAGCTGGTGTTTGTTAAATTATTGCAACATAATTAATAACTTTTGACTACTGTTTTTTTTTGTTATTAGATATAAAGTTTATTTGTTGCTATTTCAAAATTCATTTTCAAGTTTATCTTGTTTTAACTGGTTTAATATTTTTGTCTTTTGTTCCATATTTTGAAATTTTAACGTAACATAATCCTTTTTTGTTTATTGTAATAACTTGTTTTTATTGTTATTTTTCCATTATTTGTTTATCAACTTTGTTCTCCAGTGAAGAAATTACTTTATACCTTTTATTGATATTCTTTCGTAGTGTTATTTTGTTTTTTTATATTCTTGTTTATGTGTGTTTAACTCTTTTTTTATTATTGTTTTAATAAATGTAAGAAAGGTCGATTATTTACATTTTGTTTTCTTTGTAAGTGGATCTCTGGTCCAGACGAAGCAGCGTTAATTTCGTTACTTTGTTCGTTTGGCTATTAAAAAGCACGGTGGTGCTTAGTCTAGATTTCAATTAAAGGTCAGATACCTTTGTTCAAGAGAGAACTAAATATTAAACTGGTATTTCTTTTTTGGATCTTTTTTTTTTAAAAAAGAAGGAAGTCTTCAGAGGACTTCCTTGTCAAAATTAATTAAGACAAATCACGTGTTTATACAGTTTTTTTAGTTCGTGTTGAGTCTCCATTGTGAAACGTTAAAGCAAGTTTTAATAAAGCTTCCACGAGGTAAGTTATACACAGGGTGAGGTTTCGCAAGAAGCCTATATACAGGGTGTCGGATTCACGAGTAGTAGCGTGACCGACCATCAGAACCCTTCGAGCTACGACTGCTGGCGCCCTCTTTTGTGAAAATCTATCAGTTAGTAAGAGTTTTGGAAGTCGGTGAGCTTCTCTTTGTGCGCTGGAATGGTAACTCTATTGTGACTCTTATATCTAATTGCACTAGTGCTGAGCCTTTAGCTCAGGTGAAACGGTTTAGTCGTAAAGACAGACGGGAAGTTTATGTAACACAACCAAATGTAGTAAGAAACTATAATCGCTACATGGGTGGGGTTGATCTCCACGACAATGGAGTAGCCAACTACAGGATTGGCATTCGAGGCAAGAAATAGTGGTGGTCATTATTTTTAAATTTACTAGATAGTGCAACAGTCAATGCATGGCGGCTCTATGGACTAGTGTATTCTGAGGCTCAAATTTCTCAAATTGATTTCCGATCTCAAGTAGTTAGGGCTCTACTACAAAAAAATAAAAATGGAAAGTCGACCGATTCTCGAGGAAGGGGATCTTTTGCTGCAAGTATAAGTGACGTTAGGTTTGATAATGTAGGACATGTAATACAAAAGAATACATGCAACACTAGGAGATGCTGTAAAGTCTGTAAAAGTACCACTGTTTATATATGTGTTAAATGTAATGTATTTTTGCATACAAAATGCTTTTTGGATTATCACAAAAAATAATTTTTATGTGCAACACTTCTTCCCAATATTGCAAAAACGCAATGTCATTTTTTTCTTAGTTACGGAAGTTATATCGTTCTAATTTTTTTAAAATATGTGTAATAAAGTGGTTTCAACAAAAAAAAGTTGTTTATCTTCTTTCGCGGACTATAGTGGTAGTTAATGGGTTAAACTTTACTTGTCGCTAGATAAACAACAACTAACTATTAATTTTACCCTGGCATTCGCGTTGCTTACTAAAATTCTGTTTACAAGATTTCAACTCGACATTTCCCACATTATTCAGTTTGTCCGAATATTATTTTGACTGCAATTTTTATAGTGTCTACAAGAATTGCAGATTTTGCAGACATTATTAACGCCTATCAAATTTCGTTTGCGTGTAATAAGCACTATGGCATAGAATGTTGTTATCATGAAAAAGGTTACGGCGTATACAAACTTTTTATCGTTATGTGCTAATATTGTTAACTATGCGTATCATCCAAATATCAAATTGACTGACTGTATGTTGTATGTTGTTCTTAGAAAAATTACAAGATATAACTCGAAGCAAGTCAAGAGTTATACAAAGTTTAAACAGCTAAAACCAAACAAAACTAAGATTTACGTATAATTGTTTAGATTGGTGCAAAGATTCTCGATTCAAAAAGCTAGATGTTACTTCTAGTATTTAATCAGCTTTTCTTGTTGCTTACTATTCTAAAACTACCACGCTATCGGACAACTATGTTTTACACTGCTGTGTAGTACTACCAATTAGGTAATTCAGATTAAACACAAAGCGTTGGCAACAGTGAGAGAGTATGGCTTCTCCATCATCCAATCCAATAGATTCTTTCTTACAGAACGCGAACAAAAGTTGCGGTACTTTCGTATCGAACGAAGGCTGTATATCTCTTGTTTTGCCAGACCAAGTTGCTATTTTCAGTACCAATCGATTTGGCATAACATGATCTAGCTGATTTTGATAAAATATCGTACCGACTTATACGTCCTGTACCGTTTCAAGATACGAATTTCTTTCTTCTCGACAGGTTAAATAGTGGTAGTCGATTAAAACTCGATACTCGATTCACTACTATCTATTACTATTACTAAGATATAATATTAAGACAATAACAGCCAAGACACACCGACAGCTGTGTTGTTTCAAGTTGGCAACAACTTCGTGCCTATCTATTAACGGGCAGATTTACGACAAGAATACTAATTGCTCACAGCTGTAGCGGCCAGTACAGTTGTAGGGGAGATTCAGTTGCATTTCTAGCTGTTGGGAAATAGAGTGGTTGTGTGTTTTCTTTCCAAAATGTTTAGTAGATCTCAGCATATCTTGGCAATAGCATTGACGAAACATGTTGAAAGTTCAAAAGAGGAAGATTTCGAAGAAGATTCTGACGATTTTGTTTGTGATAAAAATTACGTACCAAGTTCCAATGTATCGTCAGAGAGTTCAAATGAAAAGTTAGCCGACAACAAAGGAAAAGCAATTGCCAACGTCTAAGACGATGAGTAGCTATGTGTATTATCAAAAATAAAATTGTATTGTATTGTACTGTATTGATCTACAGACCTTCTGTACCGAAATGAACTCTTTGTTGAAAATTTCTATAGGTACTAGCATTGATTTAGCCAAAACCCTTTTCGCTAATCAAGTACGTCTGCGTGGTACAGTACATAGAAATAGAAAATGTTTTTCAAAACTATTTTTTCAGAGAAAGACTAGAAAATGTAACATGGTGGCTTGCAAAAAGAACCAATAAATAGTATAAAATGGACTGATAAACATGCTGTTTGTATTATAACAACATGCAAAATCATAACGCCAACTTTGTGGACACAGATAAATTTCGTAACAAACAGTTCGTTCTCAAACCACAGAGTGTATTGATTACAGGTAAGCAAGTTTTATATAATGCTAATTAAACTTATTTATTGTTTCCTTGGTTATTAGCGATCAAATTGCATAGAGTCAAAATGTTCTGAGAAAAGGTACAAAATGGTATCAAAAGGTTGCCCTGGAAATTATTTTTATTGCAGCTATGACCAATGCTTGGAAACTATATCATATAATCATACGTTTTTTGAGACAAGAAGATTTCCATCCTTGACTTCAAGGAGAGTGTCTGTAAAGGTGGAAGCATACACTTCAGAGCTCAAACACCTAAGAAGATTCATATACTAACAAGTGGTGGACCTGATAATAAAAAAAAAGGCAAATGCAAGGACTGTTACCAAACATCAAAGAAAACTATGATGAGTCGACAAGCCAACAATAAAGTAAAAACAAATTTACACATACTGCGTGAAATGTGTGGGACAGCCTGGATATTGTTTGTCTTGCTTCAATGAGGCACGAAAGTCAAGTAAATGCATGATAATTTGTTTACATTCTTTTGTAATTTAACTTTATTATTATTTTTGTAATAAATATGTTCTTTTTTTAATAAATGTTGATAACAGGCTTGTTTTGAATAGCAGCGACCAGCTATTACAGTTTGCGTAACTGGTGGTTTCACGAGTTGTCAACATTATCTTACAGTACGGGACACATAAGCCCCACAGTATCTTATGAAGAAAAACTCATACAGACCGCATGCGATCCGTAAAGTCATAGCTTTAGCTGTGGATGCCGGCGGCGTCGTGTATAAGTGGAGCAATGGCTCCTATTAGTCTTAGACGAGGATGGTGGGCGTTGGTTGCAGTGTCCTAGCAAGGAAGAAATTGAAGGCGTCTTAGTGGAGACAAACAACTGGTAATTGACGTTGGTGAATTATATTAATGTGTTGACATATGCAAATATAAATGACTTTTTTCAGAGCCACACCTGTACTAGCGCTTTGTAGAGGTGAAATCAGTAGCAAACCATAAGAGCGAGAGAATGAAATTTGGGACGCTCTTACCTACTAGTAAAACCGGAAGATGGTAGTCTATCCTTTCCCCTAGAGAATGAAAGTCTGATGGGTGACCAAGAAGAATTATGTTACTCCTAGTGTCTGCGTCCTGGGTAGATACTAGGAACGGCAACCTGCAGTTGATCACCGACTAGACTAAACGGGACAACAGAACCTCTAGAGAAAGCAAGGGACATGGTCACGAAATCACAAGCGATGACCACTCATTATCTGAGCTGTGTGTCGTTTTTACAATTGGCAAGATAACGTGATTACCAAATGAAAAGTTTCTAGAACGGAGATTACTTGCATTTATTTTTGCACTACAAAATATACTTTGGTAATAACAATAATAATAAATAACGTGCACTTCTGGCTGTAATAAGAATAAGATCCTCGGCACCTGCTCGAGTTTTTCACTACATGAGTAATGCACCTCACACATACAAAAGATGACTCTATTTATACTAATAGCTTCAGACCGATTACTTGTTTTTGTGTCTTTTAAAAACTTCTTACTTTCTTATAAAGAATACAATCTGTGACTACTGCGAGAGTAATAACTTCTTTGCAATCGAACTCGTTGTTCTAAAACGCATATGTTACTCATCAAAGCCTTCATATGTGCTATATGGTTTATTCCAAGGCTTTCTTCAGTTCCCCACAGTTGTTTTTTAAAAGTGTTGGAGATATGCGGATTCAATATTTATAATATTTAATTCCTTCATGACAACATGTTAATCCAAAACTAAGTTATTCTAATATCGAAAGCATTCATATCAAAAAAGGCATTTTTCGGAAAGGGTCGCGAAATTCCAATTCGTTCTGCATTGCTCTGAACCCTTTATTGATTTTACTTAACAGCTCAAAAGTACACGAGATTCAATACAGTCACTTGTTATCTATGGACAACCTCGAATCGTTGCAATTGTCAATAAGCACAAGTAACTATTATATTTAATATGAATTAAAATTAATTTTTCGACTTCAACAATTCTCCACTGCAGTGTTCACATTAATAAGGGTATTCTCATTCGTTCACACGAAACTCTTGAAAATATGTTACCACTTCCAGTAGAAGTATAAAAACCTATGCATTCAACAAGACCAAGAAATTTATTACACCATTGCCAAAAAGGCTATCTTTATTCTGCAACTGAAAAGTTTATCCTTGCTACTATTTAACTCTTCCTAGCAAAAATTTTTAGAAATACAATAACTGCATTGCTATCTGCAAAAGTTATATTCTAAAACTAGTTGCTGTCTCAAGTACATTCTGAGATAAAAAAAATTGATTAAACAACAAAACGCGTAAGTGAAGATATTCTGCCAATGCTAAAACGCTACTGCACAACCATGCAGCTTCGTTCCATAAAATATTGTTATACTTCCGCCTACTTGGTCTATATATTTTGTAATATTGTTTTATAGTTTTGTAATTTGCATACATATCCGAACTCTGCTTTGAGTTTCGTCCTAAATGTATTTATTTAGTATGAATTTATTATTTTATTTCGTCTTAAACGCTTGCTAAATTGTTTATATTGTCAAAAGATATTTCTTTCAAGGTACGTTAAGTTTTAATTACCATGTGTACGTGCTTTATTTTAGTGTAGAATTGTTTTATAGACGTCTAAAAGTCTTTATGGAAATATCAATTTGTAGAAATTTTGTTTATGTTTCAGCATTTTTACGTTCAAAAGAAAGACTGGTTTACAATCTAAATATAAGAGTTAGAATCTTCCCATAACGTATAACTCTGTTCATGTTCAGTTTCATAATGCAGTGTATGTCTGGCTTTGACTCTTGTACTATTTTGAATCGCCTATGTGTCAAAGATTTTGGCGTCCCTCAAGGAGTCTTATTTCGATCGTCAAGGAGGCGGTCCGGCCTTTCAAAGTTGGATTCTTTTCGTTCGCTTAATTTTTTGTTAAAGTTAAAAAGTCACCCTGAATTCAGAAGTTTTAAGTTTTGTGAAGTATGATGTTCTTTTGAGGGTTGGTTCTGAAGAACAGTCTCGACATCCTTGTCATATCAAATGATTGAGTTCACGAGTAGTGGAAAGAATTCCTGAATTTCCGTTTCGCAATTTAGTTGCCGTCCTTAATAAAGGGGAATTGTTTCGTTAACAGCGAGTTAAGTAAAGACTGCATTATCGTGGTGTATTCCTAATCATCTGCTCTGTGTTGTGTGTCAGCAGCAGTTCTCATTTATTTTATTTGCAATTTAGTCGCCGCTGGCCACGAATGTATTAACTTTGGTGTTTTTTTCCACTCTGTATAAACTTTCTAACACCAGAAATAATAGATAATAGAAACTGTGTTGGGAATAAATAATTTATAAACAGTTTTGGTGAGGTCTGGCTTGAACAAGGCTGGAAGTGCACACGGGCGCTTAAAGTAAAAGTTAAGTTTGACGACAAACGAACCAACAGCATCCGCGAAATCAATCAATAGAGGATTTTGTCTAAATAAATTATTGTGCTTGAGAATTGAGTTTAACAATTTCAGCTTGAAACATTGACGTTTATGAGTGGCTGGCAAGCGTTTTTGAAATTAGAACGTCAAACAGTGTATTTTGAGCATTTCAGAAAATAAAGTGTCTAATATAAATAATACAGGTAAGCCTATATACAGAGTGTTATTTTATGAGGAGCCCATATACAGGGTGTTATTTTGTGAGGAGCCCATATACAGGGTATTATTTTGCAAAGAGCCAATATACATGGTGTTGATCGACGAGAAGCTACATTGGTCAATACATTGTTTTTTATTTTTAGCTTCTGGCGCCTTTTAATTAACATCCTAATATCTGATTTGATTTTTTATGAGTTTGAACGAATTATTTTAGTCTTGAAGTAAGTTCATCTTAAACCACGCCCGTTTTCGATTTAGAGCTGTGGGATTGAATATCTTCCGTCATCCGTAACGGGCATTAGGCCTCTTTTTCAGGTTTTTCGCGTTACAACTTTTATTCTTAATTAATCTATGTTCGGTGCTTCTTTAGTTAACAAAAGCATAACTAATAAACAAATTGTGGAAAAAATTTTTTTCCGATGAATTATTGTTTATTCATGTATCCTAATGATACTTGAATTTTTTTATTTTTTAATATTTATATTTAATAGGTGAAAAAAACTTTTTTGTTAAAGAGAGCAAACTAAGCGGCGCGCGCGGCGATCAGATCACGCGTTTTTGGCCCTATTTTTACCTCTAAATTAAAACTATAAATATTGGTGGTACAATTCTGGGAGTTAGGACTTTTTTGTAGGACATTTCCTGCTTTTTAGGGATCTTTTTTTTGATTTCGGATATTTGCAATATTCTCCGAGATATTTGCAAAAAACGAAACCCCTTTTTTGTTTTTTACTTTTTTGTTTATAACTTTTGCAATTTTTTGCGCCGAACTTCGAAATGTTCGAAAAGTTTCTAAATGCCATTCCGAATCGAATGACACCTCGATTATAATTTTTGGTGAAGTCAGGCAAAAAATAGCCAAAATGGAACTTGTGAACCACACTAACTTGCTGAATTATTCTTACTTTTTCCAATCTAACTTAACAACTTGCGGGGTTTGTTTTAGACTTTTTATACTGATATGATTACCACAACAATCTATTTCTGTATACACAATAATAATCCCACTAACCTGCTTGAACGACTGAAAAATAAAACGAATGGATACAACATCAACAAGTCGCAAAAAATTCCCAGAAGCTTGTAAATGAACAAAGAAATAATGTGGCGTAAAAAACCGATGACGTATATCTTTTCTCCAACCGTCCTTATTATTTTCTCATTATTTTACTTCATCGTAAAACCATGCCAAGTTCCACTCTTAATTTAAAAATGACCGTGATGTTTTTATTTCAATCCATTTAAAGAAAAAGTAAAAACCAATATTGATTTTCATACAGTATCTTCTCCAATTTCCTGTTACTAAAAGTCACGTTTCTCTGCAATGCGTTTTTAGTCTTTCCTGATGACACACGAAAACGTTTTATGCAATTTTTTCAATTCTATCGGTTTCAGTGGTGTCAGATGAGTTCCTTGTAGGTTTTCCTCTTTTTGTTGGATTCATTCCTACATTATGATATTTTCAGCCGAAAAGTTAACTAAACTGAAAACGGAAAGCATTATAAGTCTTGCTTTTGTAGTATTTAATTGCTACCAACATTTAAAATGTTTTTTTATAAAAAAAAAGAAAAAATTTATTGTAGGTAATAAAAATACGTGCTGATTTTGGCCTAACATCAAATTATCTCCAAGCTTTTCATAAAAATTGTTTTCTGTAAAAAATCGTAAACATTTTTATTATTTCATTTTTTGGGATCACAATTTCATCATTTTTGTACAAACCGTAGGCATTTTTATAAGATATTCACGGCGAAAAATGGCATAAAAGCAGAATTCTACAAATACTTCGCCTAAATTACATATAATAAACAATTTAACGTAGATGTGATTTTTTAATTTTTAACAAAACTTAGTCGTGTGAAGCATTTCTAGTTCATTTTTAGTCAAGAACGTTTAGGGTGTAAGTAAACTCAATTTTCTTTTTGTGTTAGATGTCTAGAGACTTAATAAAAATTTATAGTAACGTTTTTTTCTGCAGTACCGTATGCTTACTGCCCGAAATAAATACTTTATACTGGGTATAGTCAGCAGTAAATGTAGAAGTTCTCTGAAGGTTCACATTTATATTGTAATTCTAAATGCATTGATGATTAGAATTTAGAAAAGACATTTTTATTACTTGTTTGCCTGACAAATGAAACCTGACAATGGCAGTGTATGATAATTTATACACTTTCTCTTTGCGTTTGTTTATAAAAGAATGAGTATCTAGAGAATAATCAAACCAATATATTCGAATAAAACAGAAGAGGGAACATAACAACGCCCGAAGGAACGATAGGAAACGCTGTTATACAGTCGAACTGTAGACACCCAAAAATGATAAGGACGTGAAAATTGGCATATTGTGTGCAAAGATGGAATGAAGAAAAGACAAATGCCTTGTAGAATAGTAATTTTCTAGATGTTCGGATTAATTACATTTAGTTTCAATGGCTGGGAATAATCAAATTAAAACGTTATCAAATTATTGCAATATGCTTTATTTCATTTGTAATTTTGTTTCATCTAACATGCTTGGAATAATTGTAAGTGCTTGATTTAGTAAAATTAAGTTTATTACTTAATAAAGAATTAAATTTACAAATTCCCGACTATTCATATTATTATAATGATACGTCAATTTCATTACAATCGAAAAGTAAAGTTTTTGATCTATCCATTACCCTTCAATAATTTCGTCCCTTTGACTAACACCACTATTAGACGTAATTGAGTTTGAGAGAAGATTCTATAGCTCACATTTAAAACTATTATACCAGACCATTAAAATGTCTCTGAAATACGCTAAAAAAGTTTTATTTAAGCAAAAAAACATAGATGACGCAATAATTCAAAATATTATTCTTTCTTAAAAACTACAAAAATACCTTACTTTACTTTATCCAGCGCCCATCCGTAGCTGGTTAGCTATTCGATGCCAAGCCTCCCAGCATAGACATAATATGGTGCGGAAGAGGATGTCGCCCAATTTGGGACAGGTCTGAAGGTGCTCTCTGTCTCTCCTACCCGAGGTGCAGAGTAGATAGATATCAGAATCTGCTAGCCCAATACGGTGGAAATGCGTCTGGAGGTAATCGTGACCGATTAGGGTACGAAACTCCCCCACAGCCTCTGATCTGCTCAAATCCGCACTATGGCTTCCCGCAGCTGACTTTCCCTAGATATTCTTTCATTAACTAATTGAGTTTGTTGTCTATGCTATTTCTTAGTGAGCCCATTGGAACAAGACTTTGTGGTTGCTCTACAGTGGTTCCTAGCTTGGCCAACCGGTCAACCCCCTCGTTACCAAGAACACCGACATGACTCGGGATCTACTCTAGGGCAATTGTTCATCCATCATCACATATTAATGTAGACAGCAGTTCTCTGCATCGCGTTGTGCGGGAGCAATCAGTTTGGAAGTTGTTGGATAAAGCAAGAATCGCAGCCTGAGAATATACTAAAAATACTGTTTTTGTTATGCTGTGAGTTAGTATTTTGGGCTGCTTGATCGACTCCAGCAATTTCACCATCGTAATTACTTGAATACGTGCCAACTGCCACATAATCTTTAGAGTAGCTGGAGTAAAAACCTGTTCCAGTAGTAGCAGATCCAGGAATGACAGACCCGTCAGCGTCAGTATAAATGTGGAGCTACTCATCTGCTGAGTAGAGATTGGATATGGTGGACGGTGCGTATTGCTGCAGTTCGACTGGAAAGAACGTTGACTTATTCGAGTTGTGGTCCAGAAGCCTTAGTCTGTCTGATAGTAGGTTTTCAAAACCTCTGTGGTGCATTTGAAGAGGTTCTGGAATTTCTAGTTCTATGCCGTATTTTTGACAAAGCAAGTCTACATATGTGAGAGATGATTGAATTTTTAAGCGAGTGCTAGCGGTTTTGTGATTTTGCCAGTAGCGCTGTTCTACTCTTCTGAATATTTCCCAGAATTTGAGAGTAATATTTTGTCTTCGACTCTCCAGAGGTTCTATGCCTGTTTGTGCCTGCATAGCGACAAATGGAGTTGACTTAGCTTCTCCAGTAACTATACTAATGCAATATTTTATACTTTTTTTAGTTTTTCTAGATTACTTCGGCTGGCAAGGAATACTACTTCACAGGCATATTTGAGGGTTGGTCTGACATATGCAGTTGCCAATACGTCCTGTGCTGCCCCCCACTTGGTAGCTGTAAGTGCCTTTAAAAGAAATCTGGTGCATATAGAACATTGCGAAAGAAAATGTTGGATCCACTTTAGCATCTTATTGGAAACATAATGCTTCTTCAGCTTGTGAATCAGCATGAAGCGCCAGACTTTATCATAAGCTGCTTTGAAATCAATAAGAACAGCATGGGTAGTTAGCTTGTGGTGAATGCCGTCTTTAACGGACTGAGTAAATTTTACTAGTTGATCAGTACTAGACCGGTGCTGACGAAACCCTACTTTGTTGTCACTTAATCCCTGACTAGTGTATGTTGCAAAGTTGCAGAAAAAATGGTGGAAGTAAGGTTCAGAGAGTACTTGGAATTTCAAGGCGTCGTAAGTGACAAAAATACCCAGTTGAATCTGTTACGGTAAAAACGGAGTTCTGTGACCTAAGTTAAATCAGATGAGCTAGTAGGTAATAATAGTTTCAACAAGCTTGTCTGAAGGCCGCTAATAGGTGAGGTCATCAAAGGGTTCCCCGTGAGAACCAGGAACAAAATTCAACCGATAGTGTCACAAATGAAAATTACTTGTTCGTAGTTGGACATGCACGATGCAAACTAACTCTGAGTTCATCGGTAGATAATAAAAAAAGAAATAATTCAATATTCTTCAAAAATATTCTCAGATCCATTGTCCAAGCAAACCCTCTCATTGATTCAAAAAAATGCAAAATGCAACCCCTAAAATTATTTAGAAAAGTTCTTCAAAATACTTAAAGTATTCGTATTATGCAACAAAATCAATAAAGCAAAGTAAAAACAAAAAGAAAAATGTACGAACGTTTTTGTTTTTACAAACGCAAATAATTAATTGCTTCTATATTGCAACGGGATAGATCTTTAACACTAAATTTTATTAAAATCTAAAAACCAAAATATGTATTCTCAATAAAGTTAATTACATAATAAAATGCAAATTCGGTAACAGTACTTGCTAAACTAAATTTAAAGCAATATTTATATGGGCATTTACGTAAAAGCTGTACCTTGATGCAACATGTCAAAATAAATGAATTATTAATTCAAACACTGTAATGTGAACACACTTAACATTACATACAAATAGATTTTTCTAAAGGTTTTTTTCAAAACAGTAAAGTTACATTACCGACTTCATGCTCATCATAGAACTGTCGAGATTGCGTGAAACAACATTGAGAACTTAATTCTACTTTCAACAACATTTAATCCAAATATAAAACAACGACAAACCAAACAAAAATTTGCAATACAAAGCACATAATTGACTTCAATTATAGCTTATCTTTTTAGAGTTAGGTCAAGTTACCTTATAACCCTTTCAACATTACGCTTCTTTTTCCTTTTAGTAGCTCGATGGGTTTTTACTTAGGAAACGCTAAGCCATGCTGATAGCTTGTCATTAACCAAATTCAACTAAAACTGAATGAAAACTCTCCAAAACTCACATCACTGAACTTACAAAACAAAAAACTCACTTCTCTTTTGAACCCAGCACCAGCTGAACAAAACTCTCTTTATGTAAATCCCTAACCTAAGCAATAAATGAACGCTAAAAACCATCTTTAATCCAGAACCTGTTGAATGGAAACTCGCAGTTAAATCAAAGAAATCTAGAATTTAAAAAAAAACACATACATCTATCCTAACAAATTCAGTACCTGCTGAATCGGACATCAATTACTGAAGGCGTAGTCTCCTAACTAATTGCTGTAATAAGAAGAAAAATGGACGAAAAAGTTTCGATGGGGCCTTACCTAACCAAATGCAGCACGAAGCCGAGCTGAGTTAGAAAAACAGAAAAATTATGGAGGCGCATTCAAGATGCAATAAATACTTTTAAAAACGATACTGTAATGATGCAAAAAGTACAATTTGATTTTCTACGACGTATTAATCTTTGTATCTATGTAAATGGTGGTCATTTTAAACATTTACCGCAAGCGTTTTGATTTGCTGCATTAAATTTACGTATCATATTATTAACATGAGTTTTATTTTATTAATTGTTTGGAACACCACTAAACTTTACATTGCAGGCCGGAAGGCAAACCAAAATTGTTTTTCTCTGCCTAAACTATTGCAAAATTGGACAATAGACAAAGATGCTCGAAATAAGAATGCCCATATGTGCAATAAGTTCCAAAAGTATTGACCAAACCGTTAAAAAAGTCTGAGCTTCTTTGCATGTGAATGATTGACTTTTGACCACCCACAAGCAAAAAACTGAGATTAAAGAATTTCTTTTTTCAGTACACATTTACATCCCAAATTTAATTCCAATCCCTAAAAGCACCCTTTCGTTACTTAAAAAAATAGAAATGTTTTTAAGGTCTTTGACGCCCGGTAGAGCCTTAACAGAGTACTTTTGGATACGGGTAAGTTTGGTTGAATCGTACTATTTTGGTCTGAGGAATATGTGATAGTGCGTTGTACATACCTTTTAGGGACACCTGTATATTAGCAAAATTTTCTAGCTGTAATGCAAAATTTCCTCTGATTAATAAAATCAAATCATCTACAAAAGCAATTACTTTGCTATTTTCTAAATATTTGATATTTAATAGAAAACTGTATTGTATGTACCAAAATCCTGGACAGCAGCAAGAACCTTGCCGACATTCTTTGTTTATCACTTTTTTTACTTTATTCGTATTTGTTACTAACTAAAGTTGCTGCTTTTTCACTAGTATGCTCGACCACCATCCTGTATCGAATGCTCCCCTAGGCTGATTATAAGTATGCTTTTTTTTTCCCTTAATGCTTCATCTATGTATTTCTGAACAGCTATTATCGCATCGATGTTGTTTTATTGTTTAATAAATTATTACAATACAAATGGTACATTATTCTACTAATTAGCAATCTTTTCAAAATTTTACCTCCTGGATTTGTAAGACGGATTGGCCGAAATTTACTAACATCGTTACTATTACCCATCCCTGGCTTAATTATTAGCACTATGATTGAATGTTCCCGTAATTTTGAAAAATGTCCTCTTCTTAAACTTTCATTCTAGATCTTCAACGCAAACAGGGGTAATAAATTAAAAACTCTTAGTAAGATTTTATTTGTAAGTCGATCTTCTTCTGGAGCTTTCTTGTGATTCATTTTTTAAATAACTGTTTTAATTTCGTCCTTCGTAAATGAACATCATATTATGTATTAATTGCTTTTTCCGTTATTTGTCAAATACTCTTGTGGCAAATTGTGTAGTTGTTAACATCATCATTAGCATAAAGTATTCGATCGTATGTTTCAGTGTATTTTGAATGTTTGTTGCATACGTCCCATCTGGTTGTAATGTAATGTTGTAAGATTGAATTACTTTTTATCTTTCCTACAGCAATTTTGTAAACAAAGTTTCATGGATTGTTTTCAGTCGTTACGTTGTAATGGATTTTTCTTTTTTTATTGTGATTGATAAATTATCTTTCCTTTCATATAACCATCCCTTCTGTTCTCTCTTAACTCCAGATTTTCTGTTCTTTGATATCTTCACCCAAATTCATCTACTTTTTTCCTTAAAATTGTTAACTCCTCTGTCCACCAAGGTACTCTTCTGGGCCTTATAACTTTATGTTACGAGTCCGACGCAATACATTTACCAAATGTGAGAAAGCAAGATATGAAGAATATTACACTAACGAAATTACTTCAAGATCGAGCTAGTAAAGTTAGCTACTTGTTTTCTTGCAACTTTTCTTGAGCAAACACAATTTTTAAAGCTGAACTTTCCATCCAACGATCTGTATAGGTTAGATGTTATGTTGCTTAATTATCAAATAATCTATTAAAGACAACTTGGAACCATAGAATTGTGAATACTTTTGCAACCACTAACAACACTAAGTTAATCAGCTGATTACTTTGAAATCATTGTGACTTTGGATCTATTGAATCTGTCGGTCTGATTATACTTTGTACTTCATTCGTGGCGCTTTTACAGCGCTCTGCTGTAAACACTCATCGTCAGGCAATTTAGTTATCCCATTTTTATAAAAACTTTCATCCTTATTATCAAAATAAAATTGAATAGCGTTTTTTATATCCTCTATTGAATTAAATATTTTTCCATCTAAATAATTTTGAAGTTCTCTAAACAGATGATAATCAGAGGGTGCCAAATTCGGGGAAAATGGTGGATGAGGCAAAACTTCCCATCCTAACTCCTTTAATTTTTCCTGTGTTAATTTTGCAGTATGTGGCTTTGTATTATCATGTTGTAATATAACACCACATCTATTTATTAAAGCTTGACGTTTTGATTTTAATGCATTTTTTAATTTCTCTAATTGGTTAATATAAACTTGAGAAGTGATGGTTTGATTTGGTTCAAGTAATGGTGTTTTAGCTGTTGGTATTGGTGTTTGCCCTTTGCTCAACCATTGTTTTTGTTTTTTAACATTGACATACAAAACCCATTTTTCATCTCCAGTAACTATTCTGTCTAAAAATGAGCATAAATTGTGTCTTGACAATAATGATGAACAAATTGTCATACGTTGAGCAAGTTGATTGATTGTTAATTCATCGGGCAACCACACACCATGTCTATTTATTTTTCCTAACTTGTGTAAATGAAGTGCAATAGTTTTATGACAACAATTAAATTTTTCAGCCAAATCCCTAGTTGTTAATCTTGGATCTTCGTCAATTTGTTCAAGTAATTTTGTTTTATCAATTTCTTCAGGACGTCCAGTTCTTGGTT
>VTPC01005142.1:0-10346 GCA_011009095.1 Ignelater luminosus
TGTAATATATGTAGTTACAAATGCACACAGAAAGGTAGCTTAGGAAAGCATATGCGTTGTCATACTGGAGTGTAATGTATGTAATTACAAATGCATAGAGAAAAGTAGCTTACGAAAGCATATGTGCTATCTTATCGCCCACAGTGGCGAGAAACCAAAGGTGGGCTGAGCCCATTCTATTGTTCATATTTCTTATATTTTAATTTGGCATTTTTACAATTTTGTGTCTCCTTATTTAAAATAAAATATTTGCTGTCAGGCCTGTAGGCAGAAGCAATAGCTAGAGCGGACAAATAAGACTTGGTAAGGCAAATATTGTAAAGAGTAATATTCTTCGAGATAGGTATTTCTGGAAAGACAAAATGAAAGTGCCACTAAAGAAGTTTTATTTAAGTTATATGTTGCCAGAAATTGCGGATCCAAGATATACTGATAAATTACCTACACGAGAAACTGACTGAGTAACTTATTTATATTTAAGGATTAGGATGTAGCTCATCTTAAGTCCACAATAGGCGATAATAAACTTGTGTAATATTATTCTTATTGTATGATATTAAAATCAGTGGCGTATTTGCAGGTCTTGTCTGGAGGAGGGAGTCCAGACGAAAAGGACACTGAAAAAAATAATTTCCAAATTAGTAACATAACCTTTGGTTACTGACTGCAGAAAGATTGTAATTAAATAACTTCTAGCTATCTGCAACAAAATTTTGTTTAGTACTCCCATTAATTTGGTGAATCGTCTTTTTCAGTGTTATCAATGGAATTTTGTTTTGGTGTGTGTATGCAGCATTCTGTTTGGTATAGGATTAAGGAAAATAATAATGTCGCTGTGTATTAAAATAATTAAGATAATATACAAGGGAAGGTATATAATAATTCATTATTTAAATATTCCGCCATTTCTCTTTTAAAAGTACCGCGCTTGAGGATTAGTTCCGCCAGACTTGTACCAGGGTGCGCTCTTTTATGTTGCCAACCCTTGGTACTTTTCATTTCTTTAGGTATATGTGTTCTGTGACATACCCAGTCTTCAGTGTTGCCAATATTTTATCTTGTAGAAGCACCAGATCCGTTCCGCCAAATAGCGCCATCTTTAGATGAAGAAAGCGCCAATAGACGTGTGTAGTGTGATGTCACGCGGCCTGATTGATTCTAAACAAATTTGGTTGTTAGGATGTAACTAACGTAGTTATTGGTTAACATACACAACGTGGGCTGTTCGTAACTACCGTTGCTAAGAGACTAGTTTTGTTTGGAATCAGCATTTGAATTTTGACGTCATCACTAAACACGTCTATTCAAATCTCGGTAAAATTTTCATTTAAATATCACGTATATTCGCAGTTCGTTTACGAGAGGACACCACCGTCGAATACCAGTTCGATTTGCACATATATTAAGATTATCTGTATATTATATGTATGCTGAGATGCAATACAAGTAATAATAATTATTATTTTTTAAAGTTAAACAGATCTAAACTTAAACAATTTTTAAACGCCAAAAAAAGCCCAAGCGCCAACAAGAACTTGCGCGCCATGATTAGTCGCAAAACGCCAATTTGGCGGAAAATCGCCATTATTGGCAACACTGCCAGTCTTTTGATTAAAGGTTATGTTGTGGGAAAGAATTTGAAACCAACCAAATATTTTATGGCACTGAAACTACTTGCACCACAATTCTCCGAATCTATGTTCTAGATGAGTTTCTTCGGAATTTTACTAATAAACGATTATAGATGGTGAAAGTGATGTTATATTTGTATTAAGATTTCTCCTAGAAAATAAAACCAGCAATGGAGTCTACAATCAAAACTGAGGCTAATGATAATGAACCATGTGTAACACAATCATCACCTCTTACAAATCACGGAGACCTTTTATTGTTGTATTCTGGTAAATATTATTTCATCTTTATATCTCTGTTTAACCGCCTGTAATGAATCATACGTATTGTAGATGTAAAAACTGTTTCTGAAGATGTAGCTACTGAACTTCCAATTCCAGTACTAGATAGCATGAATACAAATGCAGAGCCTAGAACAAAGAGTTTATTCCAGTGTAACATATGTAATTATAAATTCAAGAACATAAGCAGCTTGAAAATACACATGCAGATACATACCAAAGAAAAACCTTCTGAATGTGCCATATTATGTAATTACATACAGAACAGTAGTTTAAAAGGACGTATGATGGTTCACAGCTGCGAGAAGCTTTTTGAATGTCAAGTATGCAATTATAAATGCTTACGGAAACATACTTTGGAAGAACATATGCACCGCCATACTGGTGAGAAACCGTTTGAGTGTAATGTATGTAATTACAAATGCATGGAGAAAGGTAGCTTACGAAAGCATATGCGGCGTCACACTGGAGAGAAACCATATGAGTGTAATGTATGTAAATACGAATGTGCGGAGAAAAGTAATTTGCGAAAGCATATGCGCTGTCATACTGGAGAGAAACCGTTTGAGTGTAACGTATGTAATTCCAAATTCACAGAGAAAAATAATTTACGAAAGCATATGCGGTGTCACACTGGAGAGAAACCATTTGAATGTAACATATGTAATTATAAATGCACAGAAAAAGGTAGCTTAGTGAAGCACATGCGCAGTCACACTGGGGAAAAACCGTTTGAGTGTAGCATATGTAATTTCAAATGCACAGTGAAAAGTACTTTGAAAGTTCATATGTGCTGTCATACCGGAGATAAACCGTTTCAGTGTAATGTATGTAGTTACAAATGTGCACAGAAAAGTACCTTACGAGCTCATATGCGCTGTCACACCGGAGAGAAACCGTTTGAGTGTAATATATGTAATTACAAATGCACACGGAATAGTAACTTACAAAAGCATATGCACAATCACACTTGAGGAAAACTGTTTGAGTGTAACATATGTAATTAAGTGCTTATACAAAGTTTGTTTAAAAAACCATACGTCTGCTCACAGTGGCGAGATTCTATTGATTGTTCATATTTCTTATATTTTAATTTCACATTTTGACACTTTTGTGTGTCCTTATATTTAAAATAAAATACTTACTATCAGGGTTGTTTGTTTTAGATTTAATTAGGAATAACATTTCATTTAGCTCAGCCATTCACATTTATAAAGTAGTTTACTTGAGAGATTGCAAAATGAAACAATTAGACGTGTTCTTAAAGTTAACAGGTATGCTTCAATTAAATTCATGCTCGAAGCCTTAAATAGATTGAATGTAAAACAAAATAAAAATGAATGTGCTGATCTTAGTATTTTAAGATGAAAGATAAACTATAATATTATTCTTTCTTTTACTTTTTCTTTTTATTTATTTTTTGTCTGATTTTAAAGTAAAATGAAAACTTCTTGTTATTGCATAATATATTAAAAATTTTCGAGAACTGATGTTCTCTTTGTCAGTAAATCTAAATAAAAAATATATAAATATCATTAAAATCAAATAGAAATTACATTTACCTTAACAAAATTTTAAAAACTAAGAATTAAAATTTAAATGTTGTAAAATTAGAAAGTTTTACCAGTTTAGTTACTGATGTTTCAATTTTGATCTGAAATTTTCATTCTGTTCAGTAGTATACTAAAAGTTAAATACTGTAGGAATCGTGTTGTATTTCAATATCTTTCCCACTGATCTTGAGTAAAATGTTTATTACTACATAATTTACTATCGATGTTATACTTTTTAATTTTGCCAAACGGCTATTGTTTACCCAAACTTCAGTTGCTTTTTGCGTACGCCACTGCATAATATCTATCTTAATGCAGAACACAACACCTGTTCTAGCAAAGCTGTACTATGCACTCTTTTGATTAAAGGTTATGTTATGGGAAAGAATTTGAAGAGAAATATTTTATGGCAGTGAAACTAATTGCAGTACTCTTCTTCGAATCTGTTCACATCCAGTTTGTTTAAAATCTTACTAATAAACGATTATAGGTGATGAAAGTGAAGTTATATTTGTATTAAAATTTTTCCTAGAAAATAAAACCAGCAATGGAGTCTACAGTCAAAACTGAGACTAATGATAATGAACCATGTAAAGCAGGGCCATCATCACCTCTTACCGATCAAGAGGACTTTTCTTTGTTGTATGCTGGTAAATATTATTTCATCTTTATCTCTCAGTTCAACCAGATGCAATGAATCATATTTATTGTAGATGTAAAAACTGTTTCTGAAGATATAGTTACTGAACATCCAATCGCAAAGATTAATAGCATGGATACAAATGCAGAGCCCAAAGAAAAGGGTTTATTCCAATGTAGCACATGTAATTATAAATCCAGGAACACAAACAGCTTGAAAATGCACGTGCAGACACATACCAAGGAAAAACCTTTTGAATGTGCCATATGTAATTGCAAGTACATACAGAAAAGTCACCTAAAAAGACATATTCTGATGGTTCACATCGGCGAGAAGCCTTTTGAATGTGAAGTATGCAATTATAAATGCTTACGGAAACATACTTTACGAGAACATATGCGCTGCCATACTGGTGAGAAACCGTTTGAGTGTAACATATGTAAATATAAATGCACAGAGAAAGGTCACTTACGAAAGCACATGCGGTGTGACACTGCAGAGAAACCGTTTGAGTGTAATGTCTGCAGTTACAAATGTGCACAGAAAAGTACTTTACGAGCTCATATGCGTTGTCATAGTGGAGAAAGACCGTTTGAGTGTAATGTATGTGATATTAAATGCACACAGGAAAGTAACTTACGAAGACATATTCGCTGTCATACTGGTGAGAAGCCGTTTGAATGTAATGTATGTAATTACAAATCCAGACAGAAAGGTAACTTACAAAAACATATGCGCTGTCACACTGGAGAGAAACCGTTTAGGTGTAACGTATGTAATTACAAATGCACAGAGAAAAGTAGCTTACGAAAGCATATGCGCTGTCATACTGGAGAGAAACCGTTTGAGTGTAATGTATGTGATTTGAAATTCACACAGAAAGGTAACTTACAAAAGCATATGCGCCGTCACACTGGAGAGAAACCGTCTTAGTTTAACATATGTTTATATAAAATTAGTTTAAAAAAAACCATATGGTCGTTCACAGTGGCATGAAACCAAAGGTGGGCTGAGGCCTCAGATCACATGCCCATTCTGTTCATATTCTTCAGATTTTAATTTGGTATTTTGACCCATTTCTGTGTCCTCATTTAAAATAAAATACTTGCTATCAGGTCCCAAGCAATAGTTTTTAGGAAAACCTTTACAGTAAAAAGTTATAAAAGTCGAGAGGAATTATTCTGTATATTTATAAAGTAAAAATGCTGCTTTAGACCATATTTTAATAAAAATCTTCTCCTATTATTTTATTAGTTCTTTACAAATATGCTCAGTCTCCTTATAAAACAATTGTTTTTATTTTGTATTTTAAGCTTCAAATACCGAAATGTCATAAAAACAAAGACACTTTCATGTATTTCTCTGGGTGCTTAAATGCAAGCTGACATGTTACTGCACGTCTATTGGAATATTGGAATAGTCTTGTAATGAACATGCAAAAACAACGATAATTTCTTGACATTTGCATGAGCTGCTATTTCTAAAAAGTGTCTCTACATGTAAGTGTGGTGAAGATGTTTTAGATTTAATTAGCAATAGCATTCAATGAGCTCATTCATTCATATTTATAAGGTAGTCAGAAAACCCTCTTTTAAATATTGTTCATCAATTTTATTCTTAAACAATGAATCGACTTCAGAGATTGCAAAATGAAACAATCAGATGTATTCTTAAAGTGGACAGGTATGCTTCACTTAAATTGATGCTCGAAGCTTTAAATTGATTGAACGTGGAACAAAGAATAAAAATGAATGTGCCAATTTTAATATTTTAAGATCAAATATACACTCTACTTACCCAGTAAATTAAGATATTTTAATGAAGTTGACAATTATCCTTTAAAACAAAAAATATGCCATGTAAAGGTTTAGGTCTTGTTAATGAATTAGCACAGGATGATATAAGAAATGGGAGTACAATCTACAAAAGAAAATTATTATATTATTGTGGGATAGATTTCTAACATATTGTTCTGTGTATTATATGTGAATTTATTTATTTTTATATTGTAATGTGTTTTTTGTTATCGGTAATAGCTGTATCACTAAAAATAATAAACTGATATCTATCGATGTATCTAAATATGAAACTCTTTATTATAATATACAGCATAATATATGTACTTACTTAAACCTACTGTTCCTTGAATAAAATTAACCTATTATACAAGTTTCTTATATTTCCCGCTTCATCTTTACCATCATTTTTGATTACATGCAATGCCAAAAGATCAATGGGATTGGTCTCGTCATATTTGGTGTTATCAAAACTGTCGGAAGAATAAACCAAAGTAGCATCAGGAATGACATTAAAGCATGATTGTTCAGGGCAATTACCACAAACAATGGAGCATGTTAGTGCTATTTTTCTGCATCCACAGTTTGCATTGCAACCTTTCGCATAATTGCAAAAATTCCTATTAAGAAGCATGTCCGACGCAGGTGGCAATAATGTTATGATAGACTCCAAAATGTTGCTTTTAACATGGTACAGATGTTGTTTAAGCTGCAGATCTAGCTGAGAGAGATATTTGGAGAATGAGTTCAGAAGGTTGAAACAAGGAAAATAAACCCATGTTTAAGCCTGATTCTCAACTATTACAGAGATAATGAGCTCTTAAATTGTTAGCATCTTTCTTTTCACCAAGATCGTGTTGAAACGCAGTGGCTAAGATCGTTGGTGTAAATGACAGAGCCATTACTTGATTGACCTACCAATGCTGCTGCTATCATAAAAGATATATTTTTGAGAATATTCTAAACTACTATGTGTTTCGTTTCAAATTAAATGTTATCTGCTTTGCTTGTAAAAACATTTGTAAACTTTTTTGATCTTAAGTCTCCGATCTTAAAGGATCAGACTTAGACATATGGCTTTATTTGTTTTATTTTGACCTTCTGAATACATCCTTCATATATTTTCTTTTCTCCCCGGTGTTTTATACCATGCTTATTATGTTACAAGTCTTACCACAAATTACAAGCACTGTAGCCTATAATATGTTTAATTATTTAACTTTAAATAACAAACAACACAACACGTACTTCGTGTATATCTTTATTATTAGTCATCATACATCAATTTTCCGAAATTGGAGCTTCAATACATTGCCAAAACAAAACTTATTTCATTATCAACGATAACGTGCGGAGAGCAATTTTATTGTTAAGAAACTGCAGATAGGTGCAAAATAGGACGTTTTTCAAACATTTTTATCGGATTAAGTCTTTTCTTTATTATTTATTTATTAAAAAGAGCAGCAGCGGTATCCATTCGGTAAAGGCGTGTAAAAAATAAAATGGGCATATATTTGTCGATACTTAAAGAACTGTAGAATTTCGTTGCAACTCCGCCATTGCCGGTGCTAAGCCCGGATGAGAAAGGAGAAGGAGTCCCCTCTGCAACCTCAATGGAGGATCTTCGGTCTTCGTCTCAGGGAAACACGAACATCTGTCTTGAACCAGAGGGAGGGTGTGCTTGTGACGCTAAGGGGGCAGCCCCCTGTTCAACAGGGGAAAACCCGGACGGATCAAAAGGACAACGAACTGGCGTGGACACGGAACTTTCAAGTTCGCTACATGGAATGTTAAAGGACATAAACAAAGAGGAAAGGACAGGGATACGAAAATATTCATAACAACTCGATTCTGTTTTACTCTGGAGTAGGATAGAACGAAAGAGCCTGAGATTAAATACTATATGGGGATGATAAAGAATTTGACATTTGTATTTGAAAGGATTTTAACAGTTACCATTACTGGTGGAGCCATAAAGGAAACAACGTTGCTTGTGGTGTACGGCCGAAACGAAGATGAGTCAGTAGAAGTGAAGAATATTTTCTACGAAGAGCTTCAAAAGGTCTATGAGGATATTTAAAAAGAAGTGGTCATAGCAGGGGATTTTAAAGCCAGGGTAGGGTGTGACTCTACTGGATATAAAGATGCACTGGGAAAGTACGGTGAGGCGCATAGGAACAATAACGGGAAACGTTTACTATAGTTTTGTTTAGTTATCCAAAACACCAGATTTTCTCATAAGGACATTCACAGATACGCCAGGGTGGAGCCAGTACGAAACAATCTGTCATAGATTATGTGATTATACCGCGCTGTTCGGCCCAGTATGCTTGAAACGCTCAGGTAAAGGGGGGAGCCAAAATTGAAAGCGACCACAATCTAGTGGTGCTCACTAGGGTTGTACCCCAAACAATTGCAGCTTAACCGAAAAAGAATACGAAACCAAAGAAAGAAAAGATATGCTTGTATAAGTTGAAAACTGAAGAAATCAGGGAACCTTTCCAAAAGAAAGTGGACGAAAATCACAGGATATCTCAGGTTTGATGGAGGAAGGAGAACTGGAAAAAGCATGTCAGAATTTTAAGACTGTAGTACTTTCGGTTGCAGCAGAGACCTGCGGAAGTGTTCTAATAGGTGGTAAAGGAGGGAAGTTACTCGATGGTGGAGTGATGAAGTGAAAACGGAGCCTCTGCACAAGAAAGAAAAACGGAAAGAGTATTTACGAAGTAAGACTCAAGATGCATATGACGGGTATAAGGAGCAGAGAGTTTAGGTAAAACAAGTTGTAAAAGCTGCTGAGAGGAGTTTAGATCTGGAGATTATGAAAGTGTCCGATTCAAAGACCGATACTCAACCCAATTTTAGAGATTAGATTGACATCTATCGAAAGTATGCAGCCCTTTATTCAAATCAAGCTTCTAATAGACGTTTCTTTCTAAAGTATCACAATGGTAACTGTGTCAACCAAGTTGTTGGAATCAATAAAATCGGGGCAATGCCCAGTTTGATAGCAAGGTAGTACCTTAAGTTACCAAATGCTGGACATTGTCTTCGATGAATGTCAGTCACACTACTAGCGAACGCAGGAGCCGATATTTGTACGCTTATGGCTGAGAGTTACGTTGAAGACTCGATAGAGAACAAAATTCAAATTTAAAATAAAATTCTAGATTTTGAACTAAATTCAAATGTGTATAGGTTGTTCAACACGAGATTTCATCTATATTTCACAAGCAACTGACATTTCAACTGCAGCATCATGAACCACGTTAACTTCGTCAGGAATAAATCTAGGTAAATGTACTAATTGTACCATTAACATTAATATTATTAGTGTACACTATCGATTGCACACTTCTTTGCAAAAATCGCGTTTGGTATATTAAGTGCAAGTGAACTGAAACTGTTTGGTATGATATGGTATTGCAATTTTTTGTTGTACGAACTGCACCAAGTCTTGAGAAAGTGCAATGAGTGTAACCAATGCGAGTATGGGCAGTATTCAATTTATTTGATTTTTCAAGGCTGTCAGAGTCAAAACGTCAAAAAGTATCTAACCTCTGTTCTCATTACTTTAAAGGCGAATTCAAAACAGCAAATAAAAACAAATAAAATGGACGCTGAGAACTCAAATAGGATTTTGCATATTATTGGATTATTATTATTCAACAGCGACAGCAGTGCAATAGGCTCTGATGAAAACGTAAGCAGTGATGAACTTTTTCGAGGAAATTGTACCGCAGTATACCTAGAGTGAATTTAAAACACATTTTCAAATTGGAAAACAATTATTTATAGTTCTCGTGGAAAAATATAGAGTCAAACAATTATAAGAATATTGCAGAACATTATATGTAGTAATTATAACATTACTGTAGTAAAACGAGGTTATGTTTACTGTTCACACATCGTGCATATAATTTGCAACTTTTTTACACCGAAGGCGTTTGTTAAATTTCGATGCACTGATTTAGACAGGTTACACTTGCGCCCCCTACACTCGCTACACCTATACCTTTCCAGACTATTATTATACCAGACACCAGGGACTAGAACCGGAACCCATAAGAACCGGAATCACTGTCAAATTTAGAACCGGAACCGGAACCCTTACAATTTGCAGTAGGAACTGGTTCTTTTCGGTTCCAAATTTCGGTTCCATGACAGACTTTCATTGTTTCATTCCTTTATAAAATTTGCTATTTGGTGTTTGTAGTGTAGTAGTCACTACTTAATGACGTACTATTTTACCTACATTGGCTCTGAGGGCACTGAATCATCTTTCTAAAAACGCGCAGATAAATTACATATGTATATATGTATGTGGGTGTGTATGTTAATCATGTTAATTAATAATTGACTATGGGACGAAATAAATGTAATCCTGTTCACAGTTGTTTTGCATATGATAAAGCAGACGACACATCAGTTTGTAAACTCTGCA
>VTPC01005142.1:15202-26478 GCA_011009095.1 Ignelater luminosus
TATCGTAGATGTAAAAACTGTTTCTGAAGATATAAATACTGAACTTCTAACTCCAATGCTAGACAGAATGCATACAAATGCAGAGCCCAGGAAAAAACGTTTCTTCCAATGTAAAAATACTGCGCTGCCATCTCGGAGAGAAACTGTTTGAATGTAATGTATGTAATTACAAATGTTCACGGAAAAGTGCTTTAGAAGTTCATGTGCGCTGTCATACTGGAGAGAAACCGTTTGAATGTAATGTATGTAATTATAGATGTACACAGAAAAGTACTTTACGATTTCATATGCGCTGTCATACTGGAGAAAAGCCGTTTGAGTGTAATGTATGTAATTACAAATGCGCAAAGAAATGTAATTTACGAAAGCATATACGGTGTCATACTGGAGAGAAACCGTTTGAGTGTAATGTATGTAATTATAGAAGTGCACGGAAAGGTAGCTTACAAAGACATATGGTCCGTCACACTGCAGAGAAACCGTTTGAGTGTAATGTATGTAATTACAAATGCGCACGGAAAAGTACATTAGAAGATCATATGCGCTGCCATACCGGAGAGAAACCGTTTGAGTGTAATGTATGTGATTACAAATGCGCACGGAAAAGTACTTTAGAAGTTCATATGCGCTGTCATACTGGAGAGAAGCCGTTTGAGTGTAATATATGTGATTACAAATGCTTACAGAAAGGTCTCTTACGAAAGCATATGCGGTGCCACACTGGAGAGAAACATAACAGTAACATCTGTAATTACAAATGCTCATAGAAAAATAGCTTACCAAGACATATGCTCTGTCATACTGGAGAGAAACCGTTTGAATGTAACATATGTAATTAAATGTTCAGACAACGTTAATTGAAAAACCTATATAGTAGTTCACAGTGACAAGAAACCCAAGACGGGCCGAGGCCTCACACCGTATGCCCATTCTGTTGTTTATATTTCTTACAATTTAATTTGGCATTTTGTCTCTTTGGACCATATTTTAATAAAGATCTATAATTTGATTACTCTTTTACAAATATGTAGAGTCACCTCATAAAACAAATGTTTTGATTTTTTTCTTAAACTTCAAATATCCACATGTAATAAAAACAGACACGTTCATATAATTGTCCGGGTACTCAAATGGAAGCTGACAGATACTGCACATCTTTTGGAATATTAGAATAGTCTTCTAATCAACACGCAAAAACAATGATAATTTCTATCTTTACATACATATAATTCCGGTGAAGATAAAGACTAATACTAGTGAATTACTAAAAGTATTGCTTAGAAATGTTCACATGCTAAACTTAAACTTGTCCAATGTTTGTCTAAATTAATTTTAATAATCCTTATATCTGATACTGACAGATTCTGATTCTAATTTAGGGATGTGAGATTTTTCAAAGTTGTGGTAATTGGAGAAATTTGCCAAACAAGTTGTTCTTACTCAAAGTTATGTTGGGATAGTTTCTCATAGCGGCTCAAACAATACTGTACAACAACTTTCAGACATTATTTACTTTAAAGTTATATGGAATACTTGCCTCAGCCCCCTTACCCCATCTGTCCAATGAGACATGATAAATTCCTCCAGAATTCGTTTTTGGCGGAACACTTATAGTAGTAATTGCATCCACTGAATCGTACAATAATTCATCATCTGTTTAAGGCCATTGCCAATCATTTCCATGCGTTTTACTTTTTTTCATAGCGCAAACAAAAAGCTTTGTTTCTTCTCCTTTGAGAACCTTTCCTGGAAACAAATCTCCTTCATAGGGCACAACCACAACATCATTTCCATTTATTTTGTTTTCATCTTTACTACGTAGCCAAGATTTCTATTGCACCATGTTCTTTCTTCTCTTCTGCTTCTTGTACATGTTCTTGAATTCCTTGTTCTTGTTTTCTTTATTTTATTGCTTTGATCAGGGTAAATATAATAATCTCTTTCAGAACCTGATCCAGTGACTTTTCTTCTAGAATCATCAGTTAAGATTACATTGTCATTTTTAACAAATATTGCTTTAATGTTGGTACAAGAGTTTCTTCTCATCACTTACAGACTGAAATGCTGAATCTTGATTCTCTTCTGTTTTGGTAGTGTCTGTTATCAGCCAAACTATATTACAGTTATTTTCAATTGAAACTTTTTGTTCCAGATTTACATTTTCAAATTCACTTAGGTCGCTATCCATAGCACTTCAAGTAAATTCGAGAAAATCAAAAATAACGGTACCGTTTTCTGGATCTGTATCTGTTTCACTTTTTGTTTTATTTCCTTGAGATAAAGTTTTCAATTTCATTTTCTTCATGTATCCCGTTAATCTTTGTTTTTAAATCATCATTTTTAAATTGTAACCAAACAGCTTATAGAAATGTTGTTTCTGTTGTAACTATGTTATTCCTGAGCTCATTTAAAACAGAGATATTTTTGATTCTAAATAAGTGAAATGACTTAAACTTTGTGTATTGGCACTAATCATCTCAGCTGTTTCAGATACAGGATTTGCAATAGCTTTACTAACACATTTAGAATAATCGACGTTGTAGGGTGAAAAATTATAGATTCTGCATACTTAAAAACCGTTTATGGTATCTTTGTGGAATAGCTCGCTTGTTTAACTCTATCCCACTATTTACTAGCTTCTAATACATTAGGTCTCTTTTCTATTTGCATTTTAGTGACCCGAAAAAAAAGCCACATCTAAGGGCTAAATTATGTGGGTACAGTTTGCTAACAAACACACTAGAATAACTCCTTCTCCATGGCACACCTTAGACAGAGGCAGCTAAAATGGGAGGAATGTCCATCAGAAACGAACGGCTATTTACAGCAGGGGCACTTTTTAACCCCCTTATATATATGCAACCCAGCAAGCAGGAGTTGCAGAATGCATCGCGTTCCTTTATACTGAACCACAATATCCGCGATATTTTCTTATAAATATTTTAGATTTAAAAATGCGATGTTCATGTAGTTTATTAGAACCATTCTTAAATTAGTTTTTTTTTACATTAAATAAAAAAATTGTTTATTACGTCTTGATGCTAGTGACAAGTATTGTATTCAAAAAGTACAAAATTGGTGTTGTTGGTTTATATGCAATTTAAATTGTTTTAGGATCGTGTTTTCACAAAATTAATGAACTTGTTTGGCTAAACATGGAAAATCATTGGAACTATGGTAGGTCGCTGTCGCTCGTGCCATAAACTTCCTACTCATTCAAAAAAACTTCACTTTACACTCTTATTATATAAATAACTATTATTGTTCTATTAGTTTACGTGTTGTTTTGGTTAAGTAGAATTGGATTTGTTTAGATTTCACCAAGAAGACGTGCAGTTTTATAGCGTATGTTATCGTATTAATGATGCTAAAAGACAATAAAATAAGACATAGTTTACATATCTTTATTTCCACAAAATAAACTATAACTAATATATAATGATCAAAAGTCAAACGTAAAATCACGGAAAATGAAAACAAAAACCCACGAGCACGTATAATAACAGCACTTACATTATAACTATAATGGTAAATGTTAGTAGTAGGGATGGTAGGTTTACTAGACAGGAAGCTGAAGTGTACGTGCAGTTGCATATACTCAAGGGGAAGTGTACGTGCAGTTGCATATACTCAAGGCGGTTAAAAAGGGCCCTTGCTGTAATTAGCCGTTCGTATCCAGAAAAACAATTATTGGAAGAGGGAAATTTGTTTTCTAAATGTATGGTGTAAAAACATTTGCAAAATATTCAAAAAAAAGACTCAGATGTCATGCAGCCTTTTGGACTCTTACCTACACCCCAATCTCCTGGAGCTGATACCAGCTTGTCCTCAATTTCCTTGCATAGATATGGCTTTCTGCCTACTTGCCCAGTAGCTTCAGGAACTTTTCCGTTAATTTTGTCGCGTAGTGTAGAACGGTGTACGTTAAATATTTTACCGGCTGTTTGTACTTTCGGGGCATTCCTGCATTTTTATATACTAAGGTGAGTTTGTCAATAAAGAAAAATTCTATGTGGCTATTGAAATGATATGAAACCTAGATTCCTGTTAGTTTCCGAACTTAACTATGAACTTAGAACACGAGGCGTAGAAACAACGCGCGATATTACTGGCAGAAGAAAGGTTTGGACTAAATTATTAGAGGAATATTAAAACCGCGAAATTAAGTGAGTTGATATAAATTTTGATTTTGAGACTGGAAAGGCAGCCATAACTATTACCTTAGATAGTCTTAAAAATTTAGTTGAATAATTTGAAGGTCCTAGATCAGATTTTACTTATATGAGAATTTGTAGTAGACCAATTCATGTCAACGCCAAAATTCACCGTACAGTTGTTAAGGAACTGTTATGTAATCCATATTTAATCGTCTTAATCATCAATCGGCGGAAGTTACAAACATTAACTGGATATGTAAAAATTTGAAATCGGAATAGAAAATAGGGTTAGGTTTACAAACTTTCGATACTGTTAATGAAATGGTTAACTGTGCCAAAGAAATTGAAACTGTATATGCCGAAGCTACTTAAGACCGTCGTGCTTCTAAAAACTTACCAGAACTTACTTTCAGAACTGCCCTTTTCAATTTTGGGTGCAGATATCAATCATAACATTTCAGACCAGCAAATTCCTAAAACAGCCTTCTCTTTAAGAACAGCCGTTCATGAAGTTACAGGCTGCAGTCCAGCCTTTCTTAGCTTTGGGAGAGTCATTCCAGCTGAGGGAAAATATTATGAATATACCGATACGGTGGACTTGATCTTGCTGATCGTAACAAATGGGCAGATTTACGTCATCTTTCTGAAATATATCATGAAGTTCAAAATAAAGTACATGCTCTTCACGAACGTAATGCGCGTTACTACAACTTAAGAAGACGTGACATGCCACTTCACCTAGGTGATGAAGTTTGACGAAAAAATGTAGTGTTGTCGAGTGCTATTAAAAACTTTGCCCAAACGTCAGCACCGCGTTATGTTAGGTAGCGTACATAATAAAAATTTCAAGCTGGTTTATGCAATAAAAAATGAAGATGGTAGTAATGCCGGACAATGCCATATTCAGGATTAAGCCCTATGCTGGAGAAATAATAAATTTCTCAGATTCTGAAAATAATTCAGACCATACTAATCTGTTAGAATTTGATTCAGACTAGTAACTAGGTTTTATTAAGTCTGCTAATTGCAGCAGACGTTTTACTTGTACGAATTATGTGAACTTCTTTTAGGAAACCTTGCGTTGGTATTCAGGCGCGGTTGTTCGATTATGACATTAAACAGAACTGATGGTGTCTTTATGATGCATTTGTTTTCCGTTTCTAGTTTCCTCAGGCATAGCTAATGCTGTCGAAGGTACATATTTCTGACGTATCTTGTCATGAAAGGCGCATCTGATCCAGCCTTACCTTTTGTGAATAGTTAGTATTAAGGGCATAGATTAGTTATTAGTCAGCGGACAGGTCTAGGTTAGCATAAATTAGTTAGTTAGTAGCCATAATTTAGGTCTTAGGTTAGGAAATACTATATACGCCTAGATTGAGGGTAGCTTACGAAAAGCTAAACATAATTAAGAGGTTGGGTTAGTTTATCACCAAGCTTAACATAGATGGTTGGAAACATAAGCAAATTAAATGCAATCTTGACGCAAGAAGAATAGTCATGTTTCCATACCTATTTTGCTACCGTTGGAAGAGGGTGAGTGTAACAATAATATTCGCTTAATGGTAAAAACTATATTTTATTAACATAAATTGATAATTTTTCAAACCCCTTCGGATGGCAAGATTTTCGACGATTTCTTTTCTAGTGTTGAGAACCCGGATTTGTCAGTATTATACAGGATGCTGAAAAAAGGGCAAAACGACGCCATCTGCACTATTTAGGGATACCCCCTGGCCCCTACGCATAACAAAGATGCTAATAATTCTATCTTAAGATTATTTAAAGATGTGGAGATGTGTACCAGTACGTCGTGAAAGAAAATAACAGAAGCTCCTTAAATTTTAAAAATTAGTGCGACAAATGCTACCTCTACTTCTTCGGAAAAAGCCAATTGCCTTCCATTCACGCAGCTTTTGTTTCTAGCTTGTTCTTTCCTCTCTACTAAACGAAAACGCAAAAAGCTATTCAGTTGCACAAATAGTACCGGTACGATTAGGGAAATTAACTTCAGGTACGGTTTGAGCAGCTTCATAAATAACAAAAGAAAAATTTCTAACCTAACATTTCTTTTAAAATGTTACTTACTAAAGTAATACACTTGTAAAAGCGTATAAAAATTAATATGAAACTAAACAATTTCTCAAACTGCTATTACCACTTGATTACTCCACATTATATGCTAAATGCAAACTTAAGTTCCTACTATTTATTTTAGAGGTTGTGATTCTTATGCTTCCCATAGCCGATCCAAAAGTTTGCACGTTTCTTTGAAAACAAACTACTTTATTCCAATCGAAAGTCAAGAACATTTAGTAAATCGACTTCATCAAGCTGCTGAGAAATTCTTCAACGGCCCGAACAGTTGCGCAATGCACAGAATTCACTTGTTCATCGATGTGAAGCATACATACGACATACTACAATGGCAACCGCTTTGAGCAATCGTTGCGATTTCTATTTGTTTTTAATGTTTAAGGTTAACACCTTTTGAGTCACCCTATCATAGAAGGTATTTGAAGAAATGAACTGAACCTCAGTTGCTCTCTGCGGACGCTACTGAATAATATCTATAATAATGCCATTAAAATGCAGAATATAGCTATAACGGCTACAACCACAACAGTACCTGTTCTAGCAGAGCTTAACTACCTACGCCTTTGATTAAAGATTATGTTATAGGAGAGAATTTGAAAAGAACGATTACAGATGGTGAAAGCAGTGAAAGTGAAATTATTGTTGTACAATAATTATTACACTACTTCATATGCATCATTATTTTTGATCTTATGTTGGCAACACTTTCATTTTCAAAGACGTTACAGAACATAGCTGTTGTCGTATATAACAATATCCAAGTTTCTTCGTGTCGTTCTGTGAGTTTTGCCTTTAATTAATTCTCTACACAATAAGTTTTAAGTGGGAAACTATTTATCACTTATATTTCGTTTTAATATTCCTCCTAGAAAATATAACCAGTAATGGAATCTACAATCAAAACTGAGGTTAATGATAATCAACCATGCGAAACTCGGTTATCATCGCCTCTTACTAAGCAGGAGGACCCCTTTTCTTTGTTGTGCGATGGTAATGATTATTTTATCTTTGCATCTGTGTTTAACCGCCTGTAATGAATTATATTTCTTGTAGATATAAAAACTGAAGATATAAATACTGAACTTCCAATTGCAATGCTAGACAGAATGGATACAAATGCAGAGCCCAGGAAAGAGAGTTTATTCCAATATAAAAATTCTTTACGCGATCATATGTACTGCCTTACCGGAGAGAAACTCTTGGAGTGTAATGTATGTAATTACAAATGCTCACGGCATAGTAATTTAGAAGTTCATATGCGCTGTCATACTGGAGAGAAACCGTTTGAATGTAATGTATGTAATTATAGATGTACACAGAAAAGTACTTTAGAAGTTCATATGCGCTGTCATACTGGAGAAAAGCCGTTTGAATGTAATGTATGTAATTACAAATGCGCAAGGAAATGTAATTTACGAAGGCATATACGCTGTCATACTGGAGAGAAACCGTTTGAGTGTAATGTATGTGATTACAAATGCGCACGGAAAAGTACTTTAGAAGTTCATATGCGCTCTCATACCGGAGAGAAACCGTTTGAGTGTAATGTTTGCGATTACAAAAGCGCACGGAAAAGTACATTAGAAGATCATATGCGCTGTCATACTGGAGAGAAGCCGTTTGAGTGTTATGTATGTAACTACAAATGCGCAGTAAGAAATGTGTTACGAAATCATATGCGCCGTCATATTGGAGGGGAACCGTTTGAGTGTAATGTATGTAATTACAAGTGCATAGAGAAAAGTAATTTACAAAAGCATATGCGATGCCATACTGGAGAAAAACCGTTTGAGTGTAATGTATGTAATTACAAATTCGCACGGAAAAGTACTTTAGTAGTTCATATGCGCTGTCATACTGGAGAGAAGCCGTTTGGGTGTAATGTATGTGATTACAAATGCTCACAGACAGGTCTCTTACGAAAGCATATGCGGTGTCACACTGGAGAGAAACATAACAGTAACATCTGTAATTACAAATGCTCATAGAAAAGTAGCTTACAAAGACATATGCTTTGTCATATTGGAGAGAAACCGTTTGAATGCAACATATGTAATTAAATGTTTAGACAACGTTAATTGAAAAACCTATATAGTAGTTCACAGTGACAAGAAACCATATTAGATTTGATTTAATTTTATGAAATTGAAATTAAGTTTTTTTAAATGAAAATAATTTTTAATTCAAGATTAAACAATAATAATGTATGTTTTAAAACGGGAATATAATTAACTTTCCTGAATTAGTAGTAATAGTAGTAGTAGTTCAAAAGCTAAATAAAGAAAAACAGTTCATTATAAAAGTTTATTTAGTAACGTTTGGAAAAAACGAACAATAATACTTCCTTAATTATATTTACTTAAAGGCCTATAATGAAAATAGGTAGTTAATTAAAACTGGTATGTTACATCTTGCTTTAAAAACTTGTATTCATTTCTGACATATGATAGATTTCTCGAGAATTCTTTTTGAACGGTACACTATTTTAGTAGTTACATCCACTGTATCAGAATCCGTCATCTGTGCGAGGGCATTTTCAATCATTTCCAAGCATTTTACTTTTTGCCATACTACAAACAAGAAACTTTGTTCTACGTTCAGGACCTTGCGTGGGAAGTAATCTCCTTCATAGTGCACAACCACAACGTCATTTGCATTTGCAAAAAAGGAAAAAACGACGCCATCTGCACTATTTACGGATACACCCTGGTCCCTGTGCATGACAAAAATGTTAATGATTCTATCTTAAGATTATTTAAATATGTGAAGGTGTGTACCAGTACGTCGTGAAAAAAGATAATAAATAACAGAAGCTCTTTAAATTTTAAAAAGGAGTGCAACAAATTCTACCTCTACTTCTTCGGAAAAAGCCAGTTGCCTTCCAATCACACACCTTTTGTTTCTAGCTTGTTCTCTCCTCTCTACTAATCAAAAACGCAAAAAGCTATTCAGTTGCACAGATCGTACCGGTACGAACAGAGAAATTAACTTCAGGTGCGATTCGAGCAACTTCGTTCTTTTCTGTGTATCTTTGAAAGTGTTACTTACCAAAGTCATACACTCTTGTAAAAGCTTATAAAAATTAATATGAAACTAAAAAAATTCTCAAACTGCTATTACCATTTGGTTATTCCACATTATACGTTAAATGCAAACTTAAATTCCTACAATTTATCTTAGAGGTTGAGATTCTTATGCTTCCCATAGCTGACCCAAAAATTCGCACGTTTCTTTGAAAACAAACTACTTTATTCCAATCGAAATTCAAGAACATTTAGTAAACCGACTTCATCAAGCTGCTGAGGAATTCTTCAGCGGCCCGAACATTTGCGCAATGCACAGAATTCACATGTTCACCGATGTGAAGCATACATACGACATACCACAATGGCAACGGCTTTGAGCAATCATTGCGATTTTTATTTGTTTTTAATGTTTTCGGTTAACACCTTTTGAATCACCCCATCATAGTAAGCATTTGAAGAAATGAACTGAACCTCAGGTGCTCTCTACGGACGCTACTGCATAATATCTATATTAATGCAATAAAAATACAGAATATAGCTATAATGGCCACAACCACAACAGTACCTGTTCTACAGAGCTGAACTACCTACGCCTTTGATTAAAGGTTATGTTATAGGAGATAAATTTGAAAAGAACGATTATAAGTGGTGAAAGCAGTGAAAGTGAACTTATTGTTGTACTATATGACTATAATTATTTCAGTACTTAATATTCATTATTATTTTTGATCTTATGTTGGCAACACTTTCATTTTCAAAGACGTTACAGAACGTAGCCAGACATAGCTGTTGTCATAATAATAATAATAACAGTAATAATACACAAGTTTCTTTTATTATAATAAACATCGTGTCGTTCTGTGAGTGTTGCTTTTTATTAATTCTCTACCCAATACCTTTTAAGTGAGAAACAATTTATCAGTATATTTATATTAATATTTCTTCTAGAAAATCGAACCAGTAATGGACTCCACAGTCAAAATTGAGGTTAATGATAATCAACCATGCGAAACATGGTCATCATCGCCACTTACTAAGCAGGAGGACCCTTTTTCTTTGTTGTGCGATGGTAAAGATTATTTCATCTTTACATCTGTTTTTAACCGCTGGTAATGCATTGTATTTATTGTAGATGTAAAAACTGTTTCTGAAAATATCAGTACTGAACTTCCAATTGCAATGTTAGACAGAATGGATACAAATGCAGGGCCCAGGAAAAAGAGTTTATTCCAACATAAAAATACTTTACGCGAGCATATGCGCTGCCACACTGTAGAGAAACCGTTTGAGTGTAATGTATGTAATTACAAATTCACGCTGAAAGCTAACTTACAAAGACATATACTCTGTCATACTGGAGAAAAACCGTTTGAATGTAATGTATGTCATTACAAATGTACACAGAAAGATAGCTTAGAAAAGCATATGCGCTGTCATACTGGAGAAAAACCTTTTGAGTGTAATGTATGTAATTACAAATCCGCAGACAAAAGTAATTTACGAAAGCATATGCGCTGTCATAGTGGAGAGAAACCGATTGAGTTTAATGTATGTAATTACAAATGCACACGGAAAATACTTTAGAAGGTCATATGCTCTGTCATACTGGAGAGAAACCGTTTGAGTGTAATGCGTGTAATTATAAATGCGCACGGAAAAGTACTTTAGAAGTTCATATGCGTTGTCATACTGCAGAGAAACCGTTTGAGTGTAATGTATGTTATTATAAATGCTCACAGAAAGGTAGCTTACGAAACCATATGCGATGTCACACCGGAGAGAAACCGTTTGAGTGTAATGTATGTGATTACAAAAGCGCACGGAAAAGTGCTTTAGAAAAACATATGCGCTGTCATACTGGAGAGAAACCGTTTGAGTGTAACAGATGTAATTACAATTGTACACAGAAAGATGAATCACGAAATCATATGCGCTATCACACTGGAGAGAAGACGTTTGAGTGTAATTTATGTGATTACAAAAGCGCACGGAAAAG
>VTPC01005142.1:26553-43838 GCA_011009095.1 Ignelater luminosus
AATTATATTTACTTAAAGGCCTATAATGAAAATAGGTAGTTAATTAAAACTGGTATGTTACATCTTGCTTTAAAAACTTGTATTCATTTCTGACATATGATAGATTTCTCGAGAATTCGTTTTGAACGGTACACTATTTTAGTAGTTATATCCATTGCATCATAATCCGTCATCTGTGTGAGGGCATTTTTAATCATTTCCAAGCGTTTTACTTTTTGTCATACTACAAACAAGAAACTTCGTTTGTTCTACGTTCAGGACCTTTCGTGGGAAGTAATCTCCTTCATAGTGCACAACCACAACGTCATTTGCATTTATTTTGTTTTTGTCAATTAGTAGCACAAATCGTACCGGTATGATTAGGGAAACTAACTTGAAGGACGATTTAAGCATCTTCGTAAATAACCAAAAGAGAATTTTTAACCTAAACTCCTTTCTGTGTATCCTTTAAATAATACCAAAGTAATACGCTCGCAAAAGCGTATACAAATTAATATGAAACTAAACAATTTCTCAAACTGCTATTACCACTTGGTTACCCCACATTATATGCTAAGTTCAAACTTAAATTCCTACAATTTATTTTATAGGTTGAGATTCTTATGCTTTCCATAGCTGACCCAAAAGTTCGCAGGTTTCTTTGAAAACAAACTACTTTATTCCAATCGAAATTCAAGAACATTTAGTAAATCGACTGCATCAAGCTGCATCTAGCAGGATTAAGGGAACCACTTGGATCTCTAATTCGAGCCCAACGACCACATATCGTAGAACAAGCCATCGCGTATGTCATAGCTGAACAAAACATAAATGCAAATATTTGACTTTCCATAACTTTACCGTTGAAGACAAAACCAAGTCCCATCGGTTCTCGTCGTTTTTCACACCCAGGTCATATGCAAACGTCTACACCAAGACCTATCGTAACTTGGAACCATCAAGCCGAAGCATTCCAGCCGAGATTTCAACCACCGTATAATCCAAATAGAACCGTTTTTCCCAATAAAAATATAAAACCCAGAACGAGCGTCTTCAATCCAAGAGGTGTTCCACAACCAAAACCAACGCCCATACATCAAGCGGAAATACCAGAAAGTTCCAACAACCAAGAAGACATTTTACCTTAGAAGTTTTCCACCATGAAGTAGATAATAACACTTCTGAAAATTCATTTGAGATCCCAGCCTACTATGAAACAGAGATACCATACGAACACGAAATTTGTTTACGAGAAGAAGAACATTATTACTATCATGAAGATCCATCTTTAGATGAAACAGAGGATGTTCGCGATGTGCAGCCCAATCAGCCAGAAATTTGATACACAATTTACCCTACATCATCGTACCAGAACTCAATGTCAAACTCATGATTGACACAGGATCCACGAGGACTCTTTTCAACCCACATCTCATATACCAGTACTATCCACAGTATGTTGACGATGAACCATTTTTAGTTCAAACAGCTTACAACATCTCGTACCACAGCAAAGTCGCCGAAATACCACTTCTTCCAACTCTTGCAAATAAAGAATTTCACAAAGTTTATCTATTTTAGTTCAATGGAAATTATGATGGTCTTATAGGATTAGACCTGCTAAAACAGATAAATGCGACATTAGATTTTGGACAAGACGTATTGAAAACGCCAACAGTAAATATACCCATATTTAATAACAGAATAGAAAAACAGACTCAATCAAAAAGCAAGTCAGATTAAAGCCAATTATTTACTCTACAACTAGACCCAAGAACAGAGACCATTGTAAAATTACCAGTAGAAACAACACTCGAACAAGGTTTTGTAGAGCACGAAACGTTTGAATCTAATCTAGAGATGCCCGCAACCTACGTGAAAATTCAAGACGGTTACACCTACACCACGGTTATTAACAAGAGCAACCAGAAACAAACTTTGAAATTAGAAAAACCATTTAAAGTCTATAGGATTATGACCAACATCAACAGTAATGCCATCCAGGTCCAAGATAAAAACAAGACCAAGTTGGAAAGACGAAACCTAGCAAAATTACGTCTAGACAACCTTAATGACAAAGAGAGAACCTTCGTGCATAACCTATGAGAGGAATATAAAGATGTCTTCCACATAGAAGGCACACCACTAACCTTTACCAATGACATTAAACATCAGATAAGAACGTCAGACGATCAACCAGTATTTGCCAAAAGCTATAGGTTTCCTGCCGTACATCGAACAGAAGTGAAAAAACAGATTAACCGCATGTTAGCAGATAACATCATCCAATCATCCAGCTCACCATGGTCACCACCCATTTGGGTTGTACCAAAAAAATCAAGATGTCTCGGGCAAAATGGAATGGAGACTGGTCATAGATCAGGAAAATACACAGTCTTTTGGTTTACGGCCAAACACTGCTTGCTGATAATTTTTACACAAGCGACCTCTAGTAAAAATACTCCAGAAACGGAAAACTCTTTATTGCAGGACATTACGAACTAATAGAAGAGGTCTTCCAAAAGATTTTGCTACCTGGACATTAAAGCGAAACGAAGTTGCCGGTGTTTACAATGATAATGATATTAAAATAAATAAATGGCAAGCATGTGATGATATCGAATAAACGCAAACACGATGTACAGGGTGGTTGAACAAACTTCAGTAGAAGTTCAGGTGATTTGGAGTAAAAAACAATAACACACCCATATCTGATTCTCTAGGGTTACTGAGATAATGAGGAAACATTGACGGTAGATTACTACTAGTTGCCATGTAAAGTAACAACAAACAAATTCTGTCAAACAATTCGCGAGCAGTAAGTTCTTTAGTTATCTTCACGATTTGTGTCTGACAGTATACTAATCGCGAATATACTGATATGCTGTTTATTTATGGTAAGTGTCATGTATAAAGTATAATATCATAGTATATGAAAAAATGAACTGAACCTCAGTTGCTCTCAGCGGACGCCACTGCATAATATCTATATCGTCTATATTAATGCGATTTAAAGCAGAATATGGCTACAACTACAACGGTACCTGTTGTAGCAGAGCTGAACTACCCACGCTTTTGATTAAAGGTTATGTTACGGGAGAGAATTTGAAAAGAACGATTATAGTTGGTGAAAGTGAAGTTATATTTGCATTAAAATCCCTTTTAGAAATTAAAACCAGCAATGGAGTCTACAGTAAAATCTGAAACTAATGATATTGAACTATACGAAACACGGTCACCATCGCCTCTTACTAAGCAGGAGGACCCTTTTTCTTTGTTGTGCGATGGTAAAGATGTCATCTTTAGATCTCTGTTTAACTTCTGTAATGAATTATATTTATTGTAGATGTAAAAGCTGTTTCTGAAGATATAAATATTGAACTTCCAATTTCAAAGATGGAAAGAATGGACACAACTGCAGCACCCAGAAAAAAGAGTTTATTTCAGTGTACCATATGTAATCTTAAGTCCAGGAACATGAGAAGCTTGAAAATGCACATGCTAATACATACCAAGGAAAAACTATTTGAATGCGCCATATGTAACTCCAAGTACACATGGAAAAGTCACTTAAAAAGGCATATAGTGGTTCACACCGGCGAGAAGCCTTTTGAATGTAAAGTATGCAATTATAAATGCTCACGTAAACACGCTTTAGGAGAACATATGCGCTGCCATACTGGTGAGAAACCGTTTGAGTGTAATATATGTAATTACAAATGCACACAGAAAGGTAACTTACAAAAGCATATGGTCTGCCACACTGGAGAGAAACCGTTTGAGTGTAACATATGTTATTACAAATGCTCACAGAAAAGTAGCATACGACAGCATATGGGCTGTCACACTGGAGAGATGCCGTTTAAGTGTAATGTATGTAATTACAAATGCGCACGGAAGAGTTATTTAAAAAATCATATGCTTTGTCATACTGGAGAGAAACCGTTTGAGTGTAGTATATGTAATTACAGATGTGCGCAGAAAGGCGCATTACAAAAGCATTTGCGCTGCCACACTGGAGAGAAACCGTTTGAGTGTAACGTATGTAATTACAGAAGTGCACGGAGGAGTACTTTACAAACGCATATGCTCCACCACACTGGAGAGAAACCGTTTGAATGTAAAGTATGTAATTACAGATGTGCAGAGAAAGGCAGCTTAGAAAAGCATATGCGCTGTCACACTGGAGAGAAACCGTTTAAGTGTAATGCATGTAATTACAGATGTGCACAGAAGGGTACCTTAGGAAGGCACATACTTCGTCATACTAAAGAGAAACCGTTTGAATGTAATTTATGTAATTACAAATGCGCACGGAAAAGTAACTTACGAAGACATATGCTCCGTCATACAGGACAGAAATCGTTTGAATGAAGCATATGTAATTACAAATGCTCATAAAAAGTTAATTTTATTTCTTATAGTTTAATTCAATATTTTGACTCTTTAGACCATATTTTAATAAAAATCTCCTATGATTTGATTACTCTTTTACAAATATGTGTAGTCACTTTATAAAACAAATGTTTTTATTTTGTATCATAAAAACAAAGACACTTTTATATAATTGTCTGGGTTTTCAAATGCAAGCTGACAGTAACTGCACATCTTTTGAAATATTGGAATAGGCTTCTAATCAACATGCTGAAACAATGATAATTTCGATCTTTATGTATAAGTCTCGTGAAGTTAATAATTAATACCGTTGAATTACTTAAAATAAAGGCAACAATCGCATAGAAATCTTTACAAGCTAAACTTAAACTTGTCTAATGTTAATCAAAATTTATTTTGATGATTTTTATATCTGATACTGACAAACTCGGATTCCAATTTAAGAATGTAAGATTATTTAAAGTTGTGGTAATTGGAACAATTTGCCAAATAAATTGTTTTTATCAAATAGAAATTTCTCACAAAATATTAGTTATTTGGTCATTCATTTTATGTGGTAACAGACTGTGTTTTTAATAAAACTCCACACTGGAGTTTTCTAAGTTGTTTGAGTGTGATGTATGTGATTACAAATGCTTGTAAAGGGTAATCTTTAATTGGATGTTTATTAATAAAGCTGATAAAATAATACTGAATAAAAGTAGTGATTATAATTTACTAGATAATTAAAAATAAGCTATCGTATCTACATAAAATAAACAATTGTATTGTTTTAGGAAAAACTTTACAGCAAAAAGTAATAAAAGTTGAGAGGAATTATTCTTTATTTATAAAGTAAAAATACTGCTTTAGACCATATTTTAATAAAAATCTTCCCCTATTATATTTAATTAGTTCTTTACAAATATGTTCAGTCACCTTATAAAACAAATGCTTTTATTTTGTATCTTTAACTTCAAATATATACATGTCATAGAAATAAGGACACTTCTACATACTTCTCCAGGTACTCAAATGCAAGCTGACATGTTACAACAATAATTTCTAAACATTTGCACAAGCTGCTATATCTAAAAAATTTGTACACATCTTTAAATGTAAGTCTGATGAAGATGTTTTAGATTTAATTAGGAATAACATTTCAATGAGCTCACCCATTCATATTTATAAGGTAATCAAGGAACCTTCTTCTGAATATGCATAAAACTGGAAAATAAAAAATATATTGAAGGTATTGTACAAACTAGAATTAGGTAAGGCCTAAACAATGCCGATGAAGCTGTTCGACAAGAGCTCTTTATTTTTTTCTTCAATTCTATTAAATTTAACTGTCCACTATGAAGGATTTTTCATAAAAAGATAATTATGTAGGTATTTTATTTTAAAACATACTTGTTTAAAAATAATGGTTTACACTTATCTTAAATTTTACAATTTAATTTAGTTATTTACCATTAATTGCAATTTAAAAATTACAAAAATGGTTTGGTATGGACACCCTGTTTCTCTGAACATAATCGAACTTTTTTTATACTATCCAAAACTGAAACTAAGGTTTCTGGTGATATATTATTAATTTCATTTTGTATGGCCTCTTTTAATCCATCAATATTCTGTGGTTCCTCATAACAGTATTCTTTAAATGCCCGAAGAGAAAGAAATCTAATGGTGTGAGATTGGGAGACCAAGGGGGCCATCCTCCAACACTAACCACTCGGTCATCAAAAAACTCTTCCATGTAGCGAATAGTGCTCTATGTGCTGCTGCACCATCTTGTTGGAAGTAGCCCTCTTGGATTTCATCATACAATAGTTGCTCGACGAAAGGTGTTAAAATATTATCTCAGTATCTTTCCTCATTGATCGTGTCATTAAAGAGCATTGGACCATAGATTCTGCGCTTTGGCCTTGCAATCCATACACCAACCTTCTGAGGATGCAAACTTGTTTCTTCATAATTGTGGGGATTCTCCGTGGCCCAGGTTTTGTAATTTTGGCTGTTTACATAGCCCGACAAATGAAACCATGCTCCATTAGGCATAAATGTTATATTTAATATGTTCAAGTGTTGCATAAACCACCGACAGTATTGAACTCGTAACTGATGATCATACGGAAACAGTTCTTGTATTACAGATACTTTATATGGATGCATCTATAGCTTCTTTTATAATGCAATTTGGCAAATTCCATATGCAAGTCCTGTGGATAAAGTTGTTGAGTAGATTGTGGTTTAAAATGGTATACATTTTTTAATGATATGTGTTTAACTGCTTTAGAAATAAATACTAGCAATGCCAGAGTTGTTATTCAAGTTTACTAATAAAACAATTAAATTACTACAAGTGATAAATAATTCAAATAATTCTGGGAGTTGCTTGGAAAGAGAGAGCAATAGAATCCACAAATTTGTCGAAGTGAAATATCTGACTTTATTTAATCTGTGATCATAGTACGTAGCAGTACTATCTGTTCTAGTAAAGTCGAACTACCCACTGTTTTGCTTAAAGGTTATGTTATGGAGGATAATTTGATACGAACGATTACCTGATGATGAAAGTGAAGTTACATTTGTATTAAGATTTCTTCTAGAAAATATAACCAGCGATGGAGTCTACAGTCAAAACTGAGACTAATGATACTGAATCATGTAAAGCACGGTCATCGTCACATGTTACGCCTGTTACCAATCAAGAGGACCTTACTTTGTTGTATGGTGGTATAGATTATTTCATCTTTATATCTCCCTGTAACCATGTGTAATAAATTATATTTATTGTAGATGCAAAAACTATTTCTGAAGATATAAATACCGAACTTTCAATTGAAATGCTAAATAGAATTGATACAAATGCAGAGCCCAGACAAAAGAGTTTATTCCAATGTAATATATGTAATTATAAATTCAAGAACACAAGGGGCTTGGAAATGCATATGCTGATACATACCAAGCGAAAATCTTTTGAATGTTCCATATGTAATTACAAGTGTACACGGAAAAGTAGTTTAAAAAGACATATGATGGTTCACACCGGCGAGAGACCTTTTGAATGTAAAGTATGCAATTATAAATGCTTACGGAAAAATACTTTACGAGAACATTTGCGCTGCCATACTGGAGAGAAACCATTCGAGTGTAATGTATGTAATTACAAATGCGCACTAAGAAGTACTTTACGAAGACATATACGCAGTCATACGGGAGAGAATCCTTTTGTGTGTAATGTATGTAATTACAAATTTTCACAGCCAAGTAATTTACGAACTCATATGCGGTGTCACACTGGGGAAAAACCGTTTGAGTGTAACGTATGTAATTATAAATGCACACAGAAAGGTAACTTACAAAAGCATATGGGATGCCACACTGGAGAGAAACCGTTTGAGTGTAATATATGTAATTACAAATGCGCACTGAAAAGTACTTTAGAATATCATATGCGCTGTCATACTGGAGAGAAGCCGTTTGAATGTAATGTATGTAATTACAGATGTGCACAGAAAGTTAGCTTACAAAGGCATGCGCGCTGTCATACTGGGGAGAAACCGTTTGGGTGTAACATATGTAATTACAAAAGCGCACAGAAAAGTACTTTAGAAGATCATATGCGTTGTCATACTGGAGAGAGACCGTTTGAGTGTAATGTATGTAAGTACAGATGTGCACAGAAAAGTACTTTACGAAGACACATTCGCTGTCACACCGGAGAGAAACCGTTTAAGTGTAATATCTGCAATTACAAAAGTTCATACAAAGTTAATTTAAAAACCCATGTGGTTGTTCACAGTGGCGAGAAACCAAAGGTGGGCTGATGTCTCACAACATATGCACATTCCGATGTGCAAATTTCTTATATTTTAATTAGCCAGTTAGACACTTTTGTGTGTCCAGACATCAAGCGGACTTTTCTTAAATTGACTAAGACTAAAATGATTGGAAATAAATTGCAATTACTATAATTGAATTACTTTCTTTAGTAGTGAGTAATTGTAATTAATTACTTTTTTTGAGTAATTGTAATGGAATGTTGCAATTACTTGTAACTCGAAATAATATTTTTTATTTTTTTATTAAATTGTACTTTGTTAAATTTATTTAAGCTTAACGATTTTCCTGGCAGGTAGTTATGTAGTATACATGAGTCACTTAACTAAAGTCTTCAATTATCTCTACTGACAAAATGCTCTTATGAATAATTTACATCACTAAATTTGCAATATATGTACCCATCTTTTAGTGCAGAGGGTTGCTTTGTTGGACGAAATAAGTAAGTATTTCAATTTACATCTGAATTAGTTTTGAGATTTGAAAATTAAGAATAATATGAAATGGGTTGTCGATGTGTCAACTTTGACAACAGTTATAGAGATTTAATAAGAGGGGTAAAGTATAAATAATTATGTTTAACGAGTAATTACACTTGTTAAAATAGTAAATTGTTAATTTATTATCACAACAATAAATTGTCACAAATACAACATGTAGTAAACTTTTATAATATTATTAATTTAGTACAGGATTTTAGTTGTAGATGATAAAGTAATTGCTAATCCGAAGATTAATACAAAACTTACAATGATTATATACTATTGAGTAATTGCTAGTTCGGAAACCAATACAAAACTAAATGTGTTTTAGAACAAAACCAATAAAGTGATCTCTGTTTATCAGAGATAGTGAACGTTGGAAACTTCTAGGATCAAAGATCCCAACATGAACCAAATAAACATGATGTGCAGACTTTGACTTGACTAATGTGTATTTGGTTTGAAAATAGGGATTGTTTTATTTACCAAGATAATAGTCAAATGGACGTTGTACATTAATAAATACAGGTAACGAGAGAGTTTGTAGTTTGTTTATTCCGAATTAAAACTTTGACAAGTGCATTGCCGTTTGTATGCATTTTTGTTGTGATGTAGTTGGTGATTTTTTGCTAACATAAATTCATTATGACCAGTAAAGAAAGGAATGATCTTCATTTACCCTGTACTTCCTATAAAAGATTCTTTAAATGTACTGAGCAATCGTTAAAAAACCTAAAAGAAAAGTGCAAACTTTGTTGCCTAAAATAAAAATACTCTCATGCAGTACAATAGCATCTACTTATTGACCTACTAAAAAGTAAGAAAACAGTAGTTAAAAAAATAATAAAAAAGTAATGCCTCAAGTAATGAATTACTTTTTAAAAGTACTTGTTCCAATCACTGGATAGTTTATTTTGTTCTATTTAAAAATCAGTCTTTTTCAAGACTAAATCTGTTTTTTGTGAGTTAATCGAGGTAAGTTAGATTTAACGCATTCAAAGTGTGATAATAAATTTTAAAACTGCATAATTATTTCAGTTTGGAAGGTTACGTTTTTGCGATGCCTTTTACAAGCGAACAAGATAAATTTATTTTAATATTTCACTATCGAAGTGGAACACAGAATGCAGATGGTTCATGGACCTATTCATTACAGTCTTGTATCCAACAATGTGAACAAACTTGTCCTGAAGTGCAAGTCCGCTACGATGCATTTGTACGTCGTAGGCATGATATACTTAAGCGGTTTGAAGAAAAACATTGCATCTGCAAAGGCAAATCGTCTGGTAGACCAACCGTATTAACTGATGAAGTTCTCGAGAACATGCAGATGCGAATGAATCGTAGTCCTCATAAATCCATTAAACGCTTAGCCACTGAAACAGGTAGGAATCTATTTGCATTAAACAAATAATATGTTTTGCTTCATTCGTGTTTTAAATTATTAATTATTTTGAATTTATCACTTGTAGTAATTCAATTGTTTTATTAGCAAACTTAAATAAAAAACTGGCACTGCTATTTATTTCTGAATTGTTTACATTCATTAAACAATTTAAACTATTTTAAACCATAATCTAACCAACAACTTTTTCCGCAGGACTTTCATATGGAAGTTGACAAGTTGCATTAAAAAAGAAGCAACGAATGCATCCCTATAAAGTGTCTGTAATACAAGAACTGTTTCTGCATGATCATCAATTACGAGTTCAATACTGTCAGTGGTTTATGCAACACTTGAACAATGATGACATATTAAATATTACATTTATGGTTTCATTTGTCGGGCTATGTGAACAGCCAAAATCACAGAACCTGGACCACAGAGAATCCCCACAATTATGAAGAAACAAGTTTGCATCCCCAAAAGGTTGGTGGATGGGTTGCGATGTCAAGACGCAGGATCTATGGTCCATTGTTTCTTAATGACACAATCAGTGGAGAAAGATACCGAGATAATATTTTAACACCTTTTATCGAACAACTATTGGATGATGAAATCCAAGAGGCCATATCGAACCATTTATGTAATTTGTATATAAATTGCAATAAAATGTGAAATAACTAAATGAAATTGTAAAATTTAGGATAAATGTAAGCTATTATATTTAATTAAATTCTAGTAACCTGCTATTTAATAAATTATTTTTTTATAAATAAATTATGGTAGGTGAAATAATTGCGATTTTTAGTTATGTTATCTAGCATACCTAGTTCTAAGTATTATGTTACATTAATTTCGGAAAATAAAAATTACACGTCAATTATTAATCTTTAATTATTCCCAGAACACGATTGTGTTACGACGGCTTAAATATTTAAGTTTCTAAGTAGTTTCATCATATATCCAATACTACGCCACTGGAAAACTACATAATTCTTTATTACAACAGAGCTGCCAACAGTGCAAGATGTGTTGCCTAACCAACAGTAAATTTTGTGGTCACGTGGCTTCCTCCTGTTGATGATGTCCCTGTAGTAGTAGCAGTAGTAATAGTTCTAAAGCTAATTAAAGAACAACAGTTGATTATAGAAGTTTATTAGTAACGTGGCATGAAGAAAAAAAAAGTTACTATTACTTAAAAGCGTATAATGAAAATGGGTAATTAATTAAAAAATATATTCATTTCTAACACATGATAAATTTCTAAGGAATTCTTTTTCAACGTTACATTATTTTAGTAATTACATCCAGCGTATTGTAATCTGTTACCTGTTTGAGGCCATTTTCAATCATTATTATTTTCAGCAAGCTAATGATAATTGTTACATTGATTTTTTGGCATCACCAAAAAACCTAAATAAGTAATTCATTCCAATAAGACCAATGAAACTGATATTGATTTTTCCAATATTGAGTTGCATTCACTAGAACTTGATGCACTATTCCATTTCACAGGATATATATTAGATGGTTTTTGGAAATATCGTGGAAATTGCCAGATCTTGTACATGAAATGACAAGTTATGTAAACAAAGAAAATATAATTCATTTGATGTCATTCAGAATTGAACGTTACATATCTGGATCTTTCATACCTGTTTGCGAATGCAAGTTTGCATATAAGTTTTGCTACACATTCATTAATGCATGTGTGCAATTTTATGTAAGAAATGGAAATTCTAAAGGTAACAAAAGTAAAGGATATGGTTCAAAATCGACACATTCTCAAGTATTTAAATAACTGGTATAATATCTTATTTTGTTAGTTTCCCTTCGTACCTCTGCTGAAAGCATTCAAGGATGATGGACCATATTCTAGTGGATATCTCTTGTTCTAAACTTGCATTATTTTTAGCATGCATTTCAAAGCTTATAGTTCGTTTCAATTAATATTAAGATCACCTTGAGCTTTGTATCTTTTATTTTTAATCAATAATACTGTAATAGACCTGAATCCTTAATTAATATTTACCTAACATCATATTAATTCTTAAAATTTAAATGTACAGTATAATAGGATTAATATTAATTTTTAGTATTATCTACAACTGTTTCTAGATTGTATTTTATTAAAATGTCCTAAATAAATTATTTGCATATTTCTACAGATAGTTGCAATTATTTAATTTTAAACGAGGTTTTGTTTTTTAATTAATATTTGCCTGGTAAGTAAATTGCTTTGAAATTTGAAGATAGCGCGCTTTTTATACCTCCAATATGGCCAACTGATAATATCTCCAAGACGAACGGCTAATTACAGCAGGGGCACTTTTTAACCCCCTTGAGTGTATGCAACTGCATGTACACTTCAGCTTTCTGTCAAGTATAAACCTACCATCTCTACTACTAACATTATAGGTATAGTGCATCCATTTAAATTCGTACAGACCCTTAAGTGGCAATAAATACTCTTTTAAATCCTATTGTAAAACCCCTCTAATCCCTTCAAAGTGGTTGTAGGAACATTTGCTACACAGAACTTTCCAGGAGTGTATTTTTGTAACATTGTGCATCACAAATAAAGCTTGTTTTATTTTGTATTATTTGATTTTCTAAATTTGTTAGTACTGATCTTTATTAAATGAGATAATGTAATGTAAAGTTCCGATGCTAATTCATCGGCAAAGCCCTAAATATTGTCATATAAAAAAACGCAGACTGTGAGAACTGTACAATAAACTAATTTGTGGGATCCTATACCTGCAAAAGAGCAATATTGCACACAAAGTTTATAAGAAAGATTCTTCAATATTTTCTATGGAATAAATTAAAGGCAAGTAATTACGTTTGTATATGTATATAAACGAAATTCCTTTTTATTATATTTTGTGAAACTGAATATTATAAGAAAAATCTTGTTTATAAAATATATTTTTTTAAATGTAAATACAAAAAGTATGTTTCTTTAGAAATACCAAGATAATTTATAGATAATCATCAGAAATAAACTGTAAGTAAATATACGATAATTAAGTAAAAAAAAAAACACTTTTCTGTGGACGATCTTTTTAATCACATCTTATGTAGTTTCCTTTCAAACCTATTCAAAAAGTATAATAGGGACCATAACAGTCGGTTGTTGTGGTAGTGAAATTTTAAATTTACAACCACTTGTAAAACCAATTGACCGTATTAAGCATTGCCTGAAGCGTACGGTACAACTTGGAATGTAATATAATAATCAGGGCCCGGATTTTGATGACCTATAAATATGTTAAAAATGATCTATAGAATAACTTTAAAGATATAATAAAATGAACTAAAATTTTTAAAAAATGTACTTAATAGCTTTATTGGAAAATATATTTGCATCGTACAAAAATAATGTTTTTGCCAAAAGAAATAATAAAATTTAAAAAAAACTTGCTTTTCCTTTTCTTAAAAGGATACCATCTTAACAATAGACAGCTTTTACTTTAATCTCTTATAGGGGTATATTTAGAAAATTGTTAAAAGCAATTACTAGGAAAACCCATAAAGGGATGCCTACTGAGATGGATGAATAACTGACTTATAATATTCTTAAATAAATAGAATGTCAAAGATCAAGCAAGTAAACTTCATGTACAGTTTGAAATAATCTCATCTCTTCTTATAATACCTACTTGTCCCAAGTTTTAAATTTATAGAAAGTTAGTAAAATATAGAAAAGAATCACAATAAATCAACCTTCCAACAAATTATAATACAATACAGAAAATATTTAGTCCTGATCAGAATTTCAATCAAATTAAATTAAAAAATTCTTGAATAATGCAAATTCTCAGTTTCAAATGCATTTTTTGTGATTCAAATTTTAAATCAATATTGTATACGGAAAAACCAATATTAAGAATTATAACTTACAAGAACAGGAAAAAAATTATGAAAAAATAAAGCAAATTTTAGAAAAATGACCAAACAGCCAAAAATTCTCAGAAAATGACCTGTAAATTTTACATTTTTGAAATCGGTAGATCATGAACAAGATTTGTATATTCACTGTCAACATATACAGTATAAGGAAAAAAAGATGTCATATCATCAATATCCAGACCTTGATAATAATGTAGTATATCATGCTGTTATATTACACGTGATCGTGGGTTTGTTTTCGTTTTCCTTGATTTTACGCTTGACTTGGATCATGTATACTAGTTATAGTTTATTTTGTGGAGATGAAGATGTGTGTAAACTATGTCTTATATTATTCTCTTTTATTATCATTAATGCGATTACATATGCTATAAAACTGCACGTCCTCTTGGTGAAATCTAGCCAATCCAATTCTATTTAGCCAAGAGGACATGTACAGTAATAGAATAATAAATTAATTTAATTTTATTAATGAAAGCTAAATCTGTAGATTATTAGGGAGGTATGCTATGAAGCTAAAGAATAATTTTTATTGATTTTATAATAATGAATGGTTTAACCAGTATTGCTTAAAAGAATCTAAATTTATTTTTTGTATTCAGACGAATGGAATTGTAAAACTTGACTGCATTATATCTAAAACTTCTTTGAAATAAGGTAGTTAGGTGATATGAAATTGTAAGGATGCGCCTATATATGATATTCAACGAATGAACTTGTGCACTAGGCATTAATTCAGAATTAAGAGATGTAGAAAAAGATTTAAATGTACTATTAAGAGATTATATGAATTATTCTATCTGATAGTTCCAACGATTTTACATGTTTAGCCAAACAAGTTCATTAATTTTTTGTGAAAGTATGATCCTAACAATTTAAATTGCAAATAAACCAACAGCACCAATTTTGTACATTTTGAATACAATACTTGTCACTAGCATCAAGACGTAATAAACAATTTTTTTAATTTTTTATTTAATGTAAAAAACCTAATTTAAGAATGGTTTTGATACGAGTAAATTACATGGACATTGCATTTTTAGAATTTAAAATATTTATAAGTAGGTAAATATCGCAGATCGGTATATAAAGGAACGCGATGCATTCTGCAACTACTGCATGCTGGGTTGCATATATATAAGGGGGTTAAAAAGTGCCCCTGCTGTAAATAGCCGTTCGTCATTCCCCCACATCGACATAAAGTGCCGGGAACGTTCGGATTCGCGCCTATAATCCGTCCTCAAGTGCGAAGCGAGGCAGTCGACCCGGTCTCCAGCGTGAGTGTAGTGCATCGGCGACGAATAGTACAGGCTCAACCAACAGCGCGGTAGTCGGGGGCTACCGCCACCCCACCCTTCAGAGTCTGTGTATTGGGGGGCACAGACCTGGCCCAATTTCCACCGCCAACGGGGCGACTTGAGGTCGCACTGCTGCATCACCCCACCCGACCGTCGGTCTTCAAGAATTGGGGAGCTTGAGGGCCGCGACCGCCACATTTCCAACCCAACCCAAGATGCAGTAGATGGATCAACGGCCGCTCCACCACCAACCGGTGCCTGTGTAGGGGTGCGTAGGCCCGGCCACCATCATCCACTCATCTCAGCCTTTCCCACCCAAACCCTTGAGCCCGAGGCTCCTCAAGGTACCAATTCCACTGCGCCCGGAAATTGGTCGCCTATCCTCTACACTTCCCACCAAAAAAATTCCCGACACACCACACCCATCCCAACTCCTCCACGCCGCATTCCTTAATCACCCGCCACACTGTTCTCACTAGGGTTTTCCGTGGTTTCCCTAGTGGTGAAGGCAAATGCCGGAACAGTTTCTGCACTAATCCACGGGACACTATGCACACCTAGACACCCACACATCACCACTCCAACATATACACACTCTCACACCCTCACTACACAATACCAACACCGTTCTGAAAAGAACCGCCGCATCGTGTTCCACAATCGTCGTCACTGTGTGACGGCTCGCTGGCTGTCCTTGGGCATTCCACTCCAAAATGGGTCATGGACATCGGCGGGGATTCTGGAGGACCCTGCTTCCGGCCTGCTCCACCGTCGCCACCAGAACATCATCGCCGTTGACCGGCGTGCGGACTGCTTGGTGCCTGACATGTTGGGGAGTATCCATTTTTCCAAAACCACCAGCCATACAGGAATTAAGTTTCCTAAATGGCAGCCACCTACGGTGGCATTTTTGATTAATTCGTCGTCGTCACCCCACCTTACAGTATATGCAGTATACCTCTCTACTACAGCAATACTAGTCTGTAGGGTATATAAGTATATATACAGTGTTGCCAGGTAAGCGATTTTTCCGTCAAGTCTGGATTATTTAAAAGTGGTTTAGCAGTGAAAATTCATTGTTTAACGCTTAGCGGAAAATCTAGCTTTTTAAAAAATTATAAGCCAGAAAACTAGCGGATTCTAAGTTTTCATACTCATATAATTTTATTACCCACAACATCTAACCAAATGATGTGAACGCGGCATTTCAGAAGTTGAGATTTTTATTTTTATTTTATATTCCCTTCTAACTATAATATTCTTCATACAGGGTCGAAACTGCAATAAATTACATTTTTGCTAATTCTTTACGAGAAAGATTAACTGCATCATATTTTCAAGGTAAAGTTTGCCCTGCAAAACCTACAAAAAAGAGTTATTTGCGACCTGCTTTTATATGAAAAAAAACGAATAAAAATAATCTGTAAATAACAAATATTAGATGGGAAATGTGGATAATCACACCATTCTTGGTAAAATTAATCAGTATATGTAGAATTCTTTAAAAATAGTTTTTGGTAGGTTATGGAATTTTTTTAAAATTTTTTTAATTTAAAATTTTTGGATTTAAAAGATTTTGACGGTTTCTAGCTTATTTGAATAATCACTTTTGGGAAATAACGCAGCTGCGACCTGGCAACACTGTCTATATAACTGTTCTAGCAAGGATGAACTACCCACGCTTTGAATAAGGTTATGTTACTTGAGAGAATTTGAAAAGAACGATCCCTTTTAGAAAATAAAACCAGCAATGGATTCTACAATCAAAACTGAAGCTAATGATAATGAACCATGCGAATCACGATCATCATCACCTTTTACTAAGCAGGAGGACCCTTTTTCTTTGTTGTGCGATGGTAAAGGTTATTTCATCTGTAGATCTCTGTTTAACTTCCTCTAATGAATTATGTTTATTGTAGATGTAAAAACTGTTACTGAAGATATAAATACTGAACTTCCAATTGCTTTGCTAGATAGAATCGATACGAATGCAGAGCCCAGAAAAAA
>VTPC01005143.1:0-14269 GCA_011009095.1 Ignelater luminosus
ACAACAAATAATTCTTGAAACGACGCCCCGAGATCGCTTCGTTTTGGATTCTCCTCCATTTTGCAATTCATGTTCAGGTTTCCAACAAGATTTAAGATTTCTATTAGTCCTCCTTGCCGACATTCATCGTCGTTACGAAGAGGGTTTGGGTACGCAAATACTGCGGCCTCACCGTCTTATGTTCTGCTAATGGACGAGAACTTTGGAGGGCAGCGGACTTGCGGATATCGGGACGGTAGAATATGAAGAAAATCGGAAGCAGAATGAAACGTTGTTATGTTATATTGATGGTGCGGGAGAGAGCTGTTTATGATTCTGACGAAGTCTGAGGGTTGTGGGGTTTTAGGTTCTATTCGAAATTCGATGATATGCTGATCTGTTCAAAAAGTGACTTAACATCATCATAGCTACTTTTGAGTGACATCTGCCTAATTTCCGTTATCTTAGTAGAGGATTTTTCCTTTATTTTTGCTCGTTATGAAGTTTTATAAAGTATTAGATTCGAATGAAAATAGTGCTGTTGAAATTTTAAAAACTTAAAATTATATAATCCAAGGGTGCCGCGGCTTTGATTTTTATTTCGTTACCTAATTGCAGTCTCGCTGCAAAAATATTGATTATAAAAGACACCAGAAAAGGACTGGGACGAGCGATCCCTACCAGTATGCTCAATACAAATATTCGTTGTAAATTTCTGTAAAAGTTAAATTAATAATCACAAACAAGAAAAGTAAATAAACTTTGTAATGAATGGAAATTATTGTAAATAGCATCTTCATTGAGGTATGTAGATTTATCTACGATTTATTGTAAAGCTACTAGCTAATTATTCAATTTAGTGATAAAGTTGTAGTTTGCAGTAGCGACCAGTTAGAGAAGGGTTCCTACAACAAAAACTGGAGGGTTTTAGAAAATCAATAAAATGAGAAGGGAAATAAAATAACATGCATGTTAGAGGTTTTACATAATTCCACAATTTAGTTACTCTACATAAGCCATACTAGATAAAGCAATTATTACTTAAGAAAGTTAAAGAATAAAAACTATATGAGAAGTTTGAGAACAATTAAGTTTAAGTTAGTTAGTTTACATAATAATTATTAAATGCCAAAAAGATAAGAAAAGAAAATATAACGTACACCTAATGTGATTTCACTGCCATTTATTCGTTACTCTACATTCAAAAATCAATTATTGAACAGCATTTCTACAAAAATCTATACGTGTACTACTACATCTATTAGAAATCAGAATTGTCCTTAGACACAAAATTAAAATTAGCTTGTTCCAACACAACTACCTAAAACTCATCCAGTGTGATTACTCAAAGCATTTCTTTTTGATAATTTGTGTATGTGTCTAAATGTGACATATTACGTTAGTTAGTTACTCTTTACTTGATAAGATTTCAAATGGAAGGATAAAGCCTTTAAAAGGCCTAAAGACATTTTCGCGTCAAGTTCGAATAGAAGACAACATACCCATCCTACATAGTTCTGCTATACAGAAAACGTAACAAATTCAAGATAACAAGATTTAGAATAACCCTTCTGTTTCTCAAACATGCTTTGATTAAACTTGTACAAATTAGCAAGAACATAATTCTTGATGCCATAATTTATTAAGTAGGTACCACACATATATTTAACAAAACAGATTCCTTTTGTGGCTATTTCGCCCGACTTTACTGATATCATTTCACATTACTTACGATTTCAGAAAAACTAATTTGTTTATCTTTAAACAGGTTTACTACAATTTTAGCTATAATTTCTACAGGGCGATTAAGAAACGCAAAATCTAATTTTCCCGATTTTTTAAATGGAACAACTAAAACTTCATTTTCTAAATCAGACAACTTGTTAGCTCTTATCTTTGATACCAAAGACATTCTGTGTACACTTCAAGTAAATAACTGAATAATGTCGAGTCTGGTAGGTATAGACCCACACAATGCTATATTGTTGCAATCAGCAATGAATGTGGAATAAGGTAAATATTAAGATGTACTGGTTGTCCCATTTAGAAAAATTGAATAAAATTATATTTCTAGTTTCTTGATCACCCTGTATAAAAGAGATGATCTGGTTGAAATTTTAATAACCATAATTATGAAGATCAGAAATCAAAGTTTATCACTGCAAAGTTTTTAAAACCAAATTTCTATCAGTTATATCAGGGTGGTTTTCATGGATGTTTTACGAAAAAAACTCAATAAAGCCAAAACTGGTTGATTTAGGTTTCCATAAAGCTGTATCGGTGTAATCAGCCTCTTTTAGGAGTAGAATACTACATTGTGTAATCGAGAATAATTTTAGAAAGTACAGGCAATCGTCCTGTATAGTCTTTCCTAGTTACAAACAACGACGCACCACATGATCAAAGTAGTCAATGCCTAAATATGAATAGCACACAAAAAAGAAACAAAATACAGCAAACCTAACCTCATCGAAACTTTCTTCTCTATTTCTGACATTAATAGCACTATTTTAATCCTTTCAAACATTGAAGTAACTATAACTTAAATTTGGAGATTATTTCATCAGAATAATCCTAATTTTTATTTTCAGATAAAATGGCTGAGAAACCGGACAAATACTATGACTACAACGATCGACTTTCCTTTCTTGGAGATTGGTACGATTTCGATTCAGCATTCCACAAGAATTTCTTAATCCATTTTTATCCCTGTGATAACTCCGTTGAGATATTCGATACCGATTTAAAACGAATTTTTCTGAAGAGGGCCGCATGTGATGGTGTAGGAATGAAAGATATGTTTGTTGGGAATAAAGTTAGAATCTACGGACGCCAAATAAAAATTACAGATTATGCAGACTGCCATACTCAGAAACGTATTGGAAAAACCAAAGAACACACATTTGCAATATTAAAACCGAAAGCTGTAGAAAAACTTGGAGAAGTAATCAGTCAAATTGAAGATAAGCAATTCCAAATCTGCCGAATGCGAATGTGTAATTTAACACGCAAAGAAGCTTTAGATTTTTATGAATTTAGAAAAGGAGATTCTTTTCTACCTTTTATGGTGGAACATTTAGTTTCTGGGCCAATTGTTGCTTTGGAACTCGTTGGAGATAATGCCATAGAACGTTGGAGAAATGTCATAGGTCCTAAAGATCCTGCAGAAGCTAGAAAAGTTGCCCCAGAAAGTCTACGTGCTATTTACGGTTTGGAAACGGCGTCTAATGGATTTCATGGATCTGATGATCACGATCAAGCAGTTAGAGGAGCTTGTTTTTTCTTTCCACAAGGTATTGGCAAAAAACCACCTGCAAGTACTGCTCAAATAGATAACAGTACTTGTTGCATTATAAAACCTCATGCAATTGAAGAAGGAAAGCTTGGATACATCCTAAGTGCTATTATGAATTCTCCAAAATTCAAAATTACTGCATTACAAATGATCTATCTTTCTACTCCAAATGCAGATGAATTCCTAGAAGTCTATAAAGGTGTCGTGAGTGATTTCCATGCTCTTCTTTTAAGTTTTGTTGATGGTCCGTGTGTAGTTCTGGAGATATCTGCAAAACAAGATGGTGTAAAGGTTCAGGAAGAGTTTAGGAAATTTGCTGGGCCATCAGATTCGGATATTGCCAGACAAATTAGGCCAAATTCACTTCGTGGTATGTTTGGTGTCAGCAAGTATAAAAATGCGATACATTGTACTGATTTACCTGAAGACACTCAACTTGAATTAGAATATTTCTTTAAAATTCTGGAGGATTAATTTTAGTATTCTTCTGGAAATTGATGCAATTTTGTAGTAATTGAATGTAATTGATACAATTTTTAAAATTTTTTACAATACAGTCTTTTGACAACTTGTTGTTTTAATAGGAAATACCACACCAATAACAAATGGTTTTCTATTCAGTAACTGTTTTTAATTATTTCACTAGACTTAATTTTGGCCGGGAAATCTGCTGTATAAGTACTTCCATTCATTACAGACATCCTCGGTTTAAGCTTTTTCTTGGTTGACTGCCGCTGATCAGATGGCGTTAGAGAGTTCAAAATTACGTAATTGATTTCTGAATAATAGCTGTTAAAATGTACTTGAATCCTTTGTTAATTTTTGAAATCTCTTAAGATTATCAGAACTCATTTCTACTAAATCACATTGCAAAAGATGACGAATTAAATACACAATCATTTTCCTACGAGGATAATTTATTCTAGCAGGTTTGTGTACTTAATTCATCAATAATACCCTCCTTTGACTCTGGGATCGTCTGATCCCTCATGAAGCTTCACATGAACTCATCTTTGAGCACTGGCGGGCCTCAAGTGTTGCATTTGCACACGTGATCAAAATTGTACATGATGTTAATTTCTATCTCTTCTTATACCTTTATTAAGTGACTATGGAATGTAAATAAGAAAAATTCACCATCATTTCCTAAAATTCCAAAACTAGATAAAGGATGTCTAACTAGTCAGGCGGTTTATATCCCAAATAGCACTGTACATTCATTTGTCGTCCAGAATTAGCCCGAACGTCCATGGACGTAAATTTGACATCACGGGACGTCCGTTTTTAGTCGTTCATCGGACGACCGTTAGCGTTCCATGAATGTCCACTGAAGTTCGTCATTAGAAAAATTGGACGTTCGTCGACGAAATTCGGACGTGCATGTGCTGCATGGGAAACTGTTCTCGGAAGAATAAGTAAAGTAACCAGCGAAATAAAGAAAAAAGATTGCTAAATGAGATATTACTAAAATTAAAGTTTATTGCAGTCAAATAAAACAAAGTGGATTGGGATGCATTTGCTAGCGATGCTAAGGCGCAAAAATCTTAAGAATATAATGATTGATATATGTGTACAGAGTGAGTCACGACATATGTGCCAAATCAAAACTGGTGATGTGGGAAATCATTTTGAGTAAAAATGTTCATATAAACATACACCTGATTTTATTTCATTACTACGGTATTGTGATTTTAAGCCTTTTTCATGCAATAAATAATTTGGGCTGTCTATGTGGTATGTATTGTCAAGTTATCTATGAAATAAACAAGAACTAATCCAACTAAAAACGTGTGGGAATGGTGGGAATGCAAAGCATAACCAAAACGAACTCCTGTTTTGTTACTTTTTTCAAATTTTAACGGACATTTTGACCATGTTCCCGAGGTGATATCAAAAACACTAAAAGTATACGTTTCTTTTATTTTCAATGAACTCCGAAGGAGTCGTTACTGAATTTGCGAAGTCTGTCTGTCTGTCTGTATGTCTGTCGGCATTTTTGTGAGATTTTGAAATTTTGACTTCAGATTTGTATTCTACATCAAAAACTAAAGACAACGTGGTATCTTCGTTTTTTGATAACTCTTTGGGAACTTGGTCAAAATGGCCACCGAAAATTTAAAAATTTTAAAAAATTTTTTTTTACTTTAGAATCGTATTCTACATCAAAAAATTAGAGAAAGGTACACTTTGCATTCCCAGATATTTTGATGTAGAATACGATTCTAAGAGCTGTTTGACACTATGCTAAATTTTCTATAAACTTTTGTACAAATGAATTTTTTAAAGATTTTCAGTCGTTGCAAACGGTGTTTACATGGAAATTTTTGTCAACAAAATTTTTATAGAACATGTTTTAGAAATTGGTAAATTTATTGCAGAAAATGATCAGTAAACGTGAGCGCGTCCATGCGCAAACCGATATCAGCTGATCGTCTGCACGTTTGCTTGCTTCCCTGTTATTTGAGGTTATGTTTACGAGTCGCATCAAAGGTTGCTTAAAGGTTGCTAAAGGTCACTGCAAACAACTGTATAGATTGATATTGCGCACGCCCACATCAAAAATTTTGTAAAAAATTATGCATAGTTGCATACAACTCGCTACAACATACCAAGAATTCTCAAAGAAATTTTTGTGAAAATTCTTTTATAAACTTTCCACAAAATTTAGCATAGTGTCAAACAGCTCTAAAGTAAAAAACATTTTTGGAAATTTTCCAATTTTCGGTGGTCACTTCGCAAATCCAGTAACGACTCCTTCGGAGTTCGTTGATAAAGAAGATTAACACTGTTAGTCCAGTCAATATGTCCATTTTACCTCGCATCAAATGGGGTAGTTCTGATTTTTATACATGTTTCATATGGTTGAGTCCTGATGATGAATCTAAGTTTTCGACCTCGGCCAAGTGCAGAAAGTACTTAAAACACCCAAAAAATTCGATTTTTAATCCTGAAGCACTAGTTTTTTGGCCAAAATGATTCTATTCTTATTTTAAAGTCAACTAAATTTGTAACAATTTAGGACCAGAACGATTTCTGTAGGCGTGGTAGTTATATATACAGTGAATTTTATTAAAGACGAAACGTGTAGGCTTAGAGTCTGCTATTGTCATAGTTACCATTGCTAAGATAACTAACTCACATTTCATTGAAGCGTCCCATCTAAAATAGAACATTTGCATGTTTATTGGCTTATGTTAATCACATCAACTTAAGAGAATAATAAGAGATAAAACTTAAATTAGCATGTATACCTTCAAAGAAAAATTAGAAATGGTGAAATGGTACAATAATAGCCTTAGCTTACAACAGGTTTCAGATTTATTTCTTGTTACTGTCCCTGATCGCCCTGAACCTAGTGGATTAACAATTTTGAGTATGATTAATAACCTGAAGAATAAGGGCTGTGTTGAGTCGACACATAATAAGGGAGTGAGGGCTAAGCATGTTTTCGCTGGGGAAATATGTAATAACATTACTAATTTAGTAGGCAATAGACGCTTGACCTTAAGAGAACTTAGCCAAATTACAACAGTGAGTTGAAGCAAAGTCCACAGGCTGTTAAAAAAGAAAAATATAGGTCGTATCATTTTCAAAACCATCAAGGACTAATTGCGAACGATTTCAAACACAGAATTACTTTCTGCGAGCTCTTTATGGAAAAAATTAATACCAATCCAGATATCTCACAAAATATTATTTTTACGGACAAAGCCATTATCTATGTTACCGGCGGCGAAGTGAACTCACAAAATTGCAGGTATTGATGTAAAAGCAATTTACATTTGTATAGCATCAGTAAAACACAGCGACCATCCAAAGGTAACGTTTGGGCAGGTATCGTAGATACCAAACCTAAAAATAGGACGTTTTTTATTATTGCAAATATTTGTGCTGAAAATTATTTATCATTGCTACAAGATAACGTGATGCCACTTTTAAATAATTTAAATTTAAACATTCAGGAAGATATATAGTTCCAGAATGATGGTGCTCCAATAATGTCAGAAGAGTAAAGAACTACTAAATTTTTTTATTGGAGATATATGAAAACCAAGGTTTTTGATGGAATGCTGATTGATTTTGACCAGCTAAAACAAGCCGTATCAACAACTTTCACAGCAGAACAGTTTGCCTTAAATAATATTCATGGTAGAATATGTTCTGATATGACGATCTTATTAGAAAGTTCAATATGTAAAATGGTTTTCAAAATGTACAATGTCTATGTTATGATTCAAAATTGTTTTTAAAAATGTAAAATGGGTTTTTACAGTTCAGCAAAGCTTCATGAGGGGGTCATAAGATCCCGGTTCAAAAACTAATCATTTCAAAAAATGTAAAATGTTTTTGGTGCAATAAATATGATGTTGAAAAAGCAAAAGCAAACATAGAAAATTAAACAGAATTTTCATAAGGTATTATATACCAAAGCAAACAAGAAAAAAATAGAACAAAAAAGGAATCAGCTAAAAAAGACATGTCTGGTGTGGAGTCAACCAAATCTGAAGAAGGCTTTGCTGAATCTAATCTTCGAATCATTACTCCATCTACAGCAAAAGAAGTGAGTGAAAAGAAAAAAGCTACAAGAAAAATTTAAGAAAGTTGTAGATACAGAAATTAATATTAACAAAGAAAATTAGCTAAACAATACGAACCAATTACTAATGTTTTAGAAGGTGTTAAGTCAGAAATAGAACAAATTAATAAAGATCTCAAAGAATTAATTAAGAATCAGTCATTACTTCCATTTCCTTTAAATATTCCTAAAACACCTGCTTCCCAGCATCTTTAACATCAACCAAGGGTCTAATAAATCTTGGGTCAAATATTATAAATTTGGGATCTTTACTATCATATTATCATTAAAAGATCATTCATGTGATATATACTATAATGAAAAAGAAGCTGGTAATCATAAAATTGGAAATGAAATTGTAAATTAAAGGAACAAAGGAATTATTATAGGCTATTATCATCAAATACTCCATTATCAGAAGAACTTGATTATACTCAGGTAGATTGAGAAGTTTATAAAAACCTGTTGATTAATACCCAGCTATTTATCAAAATGATAAAAGTAATAATTATCCAGACTACTAAAGGAGGTAAATGGAATAACATGTCACAAAAGTTTTCAAAAATACTTTAACTGGTTATAATAAATACTTAAGTTCAATTTTCAAAAATATTTTCCACATAAAGTTATTTCTATAAGTATAGCAAAAACACAGATAAATGTGCATGTGCTTCGATAGCAGTCAATTTAGTCCAAGCCTACTTTGGACAGTTACAATATTAATGTAACATATTTTTATAAGATCCTGTCAAAACAACTTTACGATTTTAGGTTTCTCAGTCATTTTCGTTCATTATTCTAGTTAGAGTTTCAATGATTTAAACCAAGCAATTTAAATCAATTGATTTTTTTTAAATCAATGATTTTTTAAAAATTTTAATTTTTTAGTTTACTACTCTGGGACCTATGACGTCATCGACTTTTTTTAATGAACCCTCTTATAAGAAGAAATAAAAAGTAGATTTAAGTGGTGCAAAGAAAAGTAAACAAAATTATTATGAAATAACCTTTATTTTTCATAAGTACACAAAAAATATTAGATTTAAATATTCAATATTTCAATATAAAATCTACATATTAAATAAATTTATCTTATAACTAATCTTATGGTGTAAAATTAAACATATGGTGTATTGACTGGATAAGTGTATATTCGCCACAAACCACCACACCTGCAACCAAACAAGAAAATCATTTATTATCATTTATATGACAGTTTTCGATCTTTCTAAGTAAAATCTAAATTAAAAATTCAAAGCAATCAGAATTAATCTGCATCCCTTTAGAAATTAAGAATACATGGTAAAAATAAACACACACCAAACTGTAAACAATTAATTTTTATATCATCTTTATTAGCTTAAGGTAACATTAAATTAAATTACTTACTGACAGGATCGCGACCATCGTTGATCCCAGGCACGTATAGCTGCAGTTCTGGTAACAGACACTGTACCAGCTGATGAACCACATCTAACACACTGTTTAACAACTCTAGGCTTACTGCCTAAGTAGAGATGTCTTATTGAATCAACAGTTTGCCCTGTGGGGTAGTCTAGAGAGCTAAGAAGGCTTTCAGGTTCGTTTTGAAATTCCAACTATAATATCAAATTGATTATTATGTATAAATTGTTAATAATATCAAAATAAAAACGTACCTGTACAGGTAAAGATTGCTGAGATAACTGAGAAGAAGCTAAAGCAACTCTGTTATTTGTAGGTTGCAGTGGTTGTATTTGCACTTGATTTGGTAATAAGCAACATTCATCTAAAATTAAATTAAAATTATGACAATTACGTTCTATATTGCACAGAAACTACACCATGTAAAGGTCTGTTTGTAAGTTTTTTTTCCTAACAGTCTTGTACACAATAAAAAAATATTTAATGTTACAGTCAAAATTAGTTAATTTTTAAACACATCATTATCACCATCTTCTTCATCAACTCTGATTTTTAAACACTTTTCTGGATCACCACCATCTACAAATAGAAACACTTCTGCAGTCAAACTTTTACGATCAGGAACATTAGCAATGAAATATTCTGTACTGGAGAGTTTTTCACTACGAGCAGCTTTAATTTCAGGATCATCATTAGTTGATTTTACAGATTTAGGAGAACCTAGACTAGTATCATCTGATGAACAAAACTCTTTTTCATGTTCGATAAAACTGTTAGTTATACTATTGCGAGTTTTATTAGCATTTTGTATTAAATCCCAAAAAAACAATTCCCTTGGTGTCAGAGGTGATGAAGCACTATGTACTTCAGCTGTTGTTTCTGTAACAGTAGATAATGCGAGACTCTCTGGACGTTTCATTTCCTTTTGTGATCTGTGTTGTAAACTGCATCTTCTAAATACTTTATCTATATCTTTCTCTATGGTATCTTCATCTTTAGGACTATTACCTATCAATTTTTGTTCTAATGTTACTGCACTATCTTGTTGACATGTGGAAGGTTCGATACAAATCTTTTCTGGTTTATCTTGATTTTTTTGAATTGTATTTAATGAAATAGTATATAATTTTTTCGGATTTGAATCCTTTCTACATTTTATAGGCACTTTTTTATGATCAATACCAGACTCTGCTTCTTGCTTCTTACGAGAAGAATATCTCCATATGCAAACCAATATTGCTAATAGTATCACAAAAATAATCAGTGCCCCAGCCCAGTAATAGAAAGGCCATTCTTTTGGCCAATCATGATGCATTCTCCATAATGCAACAAAAATCAATGGACATATTATAAACCAATACAATATAAAAAGTACTAAGCCAAAAATTGGAAGAGTTATGAACCTAAATGGTCGAGATCGTAATTTATGTGGTACATACTCATGTTTGGTTGATTTTGATTTTGTCACACAAGATTTTAAATTCATTTTGAAAATGTAAAGTAAGCACTTTTAGAGACTTTAAAATATACTGATTGCAATGAATAGTAAATGGAAACTTATAAAAACAGTTACATAATAAAATCAACAGGAAGAGGTTTAGATATTAAACTTCCGAACAGATATTAGATAACCACAACCTTAAGTCTTGAATAGCAAAATAAAAATTGAAAACCACTTGAACTGATTTGTTTGGCTCTTTTTCATTGTTTAAGAATTAAAAATATTTATTTTAAAAAGAAAATTGTAGAAGTTTTTGTCTCTTTTTATTCCTTGTTAAAATGTCTAAATTTCAAATGTAACATTATTTCTTTAAACAAATGACTTTTTTTTTAAATTAAAATTCTTCACTTTATTTTATTACATTTTTGAAATGAATGAAGAATAAAGATACTAATACAATTGATAAAAAAACAAAAAAACTATTATCTTCAAACAATTACAAAGATGCAGTTAGAAAATCTCAAGAACATTCATTGTTTAGACCACCGGAGATGAACCTTTTTAAGTCCACATACCAAAAATTTACAAATAATATTGAGGGTCTTAAATCAGAGGGGTATTTCAACTAATAACCTGTTAATTTTTAAAATATAAGCTTATGCTAATACATATCTCTCACTGCATCTATTACATAACACAGCTGCATAATACAAACAATTAATTCATGATTCTTCGTTGTTTTTTGCAGTATAAATTACAAATATTTTATCTAAAAGTTTATTTATAAACGTTTCACTTTCTTCTCTAAATTTAACTTTTGGTTCATACACCTCTCTGATATACCCTTGATATTTATTAAATTATTGTCATGCCGAGTGGTTTTTTAATAGAGAATTTTAATAAATTGATATCATTTATGTTCTTTTTTCTATAATACCTGTCAATATCAATGTCAAAATATTGTCATTTTTCTAATGGGTAGAGTGTGGACACACTTGTCAAAGAGGCAAAAATATACATTAGCTCTCTACTCGCACTACAGGTGTAAAGGACAGCAAAAGTCTAACATTTTATCCTTGTCGCGTTGTACAGTAGCATAATGTTGGCCATTTCAAAACAAATAATATTACTGCAAAACAGAAATGTATTATTTTAAGCAGTTTTATAAAGCAACTTATAAAGAATAACATGATATTCAGAAATGAAGATTTTCTTTTCTCTATAATATTTCTTTCTACCAATATTTATATTATAGTAAGTATAAAACTCGTAAAAGAATGTAAACAAGTTTACATTTAAATTGATTACTATTAGAACTAAACAATAACCTGCAGCTTAGGGTTTCAAATGGGTTCGATAAAGGTTAGTTGTAAGTTTTGCTTTGAATTACATTTACATTTACACATTCATGAATGCTCATTGCTCAGGGTCATATTTGAAGTCCTAGACAACAAGATTAATTATTGAACTAAAATTAATATTACATTTCTTTGTGTAGTAAACATTTGAGGTTAGAATGGACTGCAAATTACCAAGGATCTGAATCATTTTTGTTAAGTTTTCCATGTGACTGATCAGTGTATGCAACTATTATGCTGCAGCAGAATGAAAGTGTCTGTACTCCTGTAGTTGAAAGGAAAGCATTAATTAAAATTTATATGCAAAGGTTAGACAAATTTCAACATACAGTCAAATCTCAATTGTACAATGAAAAAAATTCGAAATATAGAAAAATTCGAGTTGTAGAAATACGAACAAAAAATAAAGTCAAATTTTTCCATACACAGTAATATCAAGAAAGAATATAGAAATTAATTAACTTTATATACCTACATTATTTGTATACTAGTACATGCAATACAGAGAAATGCAGAACCAGAACAAAACGATTTGTTAAAAAAGTCGATATAATCTTCGATTGTTTTTGATTAAATAAATTACCGTCAACAAACTTCTCTAGGGTTGTTAAAGTTCGATACACTTCCTCAGCGACATTTTCTTTAAAACGCAAATAGTCATTACACTGGAACTAGAACATCCGCTGGCGGTGTCTATGTCATTGCGTCTTCATCAGATGGCAAATCTTTCTTAGCTTTATTTTTAATTTTGCCCAAAATTTCTTCATCAGTCAGATAGTCTATTATAACCATGTCATCGTCCACAGACAAAATCTTATTTTTGACTTCTTTTTTTGAATAAGTGTCAAATGCCAATTTCAATTCCGATAAGGGAGTATCATCTTTTTTTGCCTGATTTTGCCTTGTTTTTTAAAGCCAGCTTCTGTAAAGCAGTTTTGTATGGTTGCTTGCTGTACATCGATGTCCCACGCTTTTGATAAATATACAATGGCATCCCATAGAGTAATCTTGGTTGTTTGATTGTTGTCTTCTTCTAAGGCAGCTAAAGTTTTTCTTAAAATTCTTTTTCTATAGTTTTGCTTTAAATTATTGATAATTTCCTGATCCATGGGTTGTAGCTTTGCTGTCATATTTGGTGAGAGAAAAACAACATGAATTAAGTTCAAGGTCTTAACAATCTTTGGATGTGAGACACAAACGGAAAATCTCTTAACTAAATTAGAAAACCATTCTTCAGTTTACTTGCCATCCAAGCAATGATCAACAATTTCAACTTTTTAGTACCACACATGTTGGTCCTCATCATGTTGTGTTTTCCACCGAAACACTTTTCGTTCTTAAAAGTTAACATTTTGTCTTGTAAGCATTTGAAAAAGAATCCCGTTTCATCAGAGTTAGAAATGTCGTTTTTCATGAAATGCCACTCTTCACAATCAGATTCATTAATGTCTGAACTTTCACCACACAGAACCTTTTGAACGATGTTATGCCTTTTTTAAACTTGATGACGAAATCAATGTGTCCTATGCATTTGGAGAAATAAAAACCTTTTTCTTTAATGAGTGGCCGGAAAATCGAGACATATCAATCGTGAACCTTTTTAATCCAATCGAAAACAGCTCTAAAGCGTTTATGATTCTGGGTACACCATCTTCAGCTTTCCTTAGAATTTCTTCACAATTTTTCAGAATTACCAAAAGTGTATTTTGAAGAATCTCAAATTTCCTTCTTCTTTCTTACACCTTTATCAACTTCACTTATTAAACATACCTTGTCTGACAAGGATAGCACGTTCAGCTTCTTTTTTTCACCGCTCATATTCACAACTGCTGCAGCAATAGTCAAAATGAAGAATACTTACTGCACTTTAAAATCTTTGCAGTTTATAGCTAGTTGAAGGATAAATAGCATCAGGGCTCAGCAAATTCTTGTTACAAAATAAAGTATAAAATTTGGCAAACTGAGTTACGTGGTGGTATATGTGTCCGGTTTTTTGCATTGTACAAAATAATTTGAGTTTTTTTTTGGAACTCTTTCGTTTGCATGTTGAGTATGCATCTAGCATGGATTATAAATAGAAAAAAAGTTCGAAGTATAGAAATTCATCAATGTTTTAAACCTTGGGAATTTTACTTCGAGTTACAGAAAAATTCTAGATATGAAAACAGTTTTTAAGGTAAAACATCATCTTGACGCAGACATTCCATTGAAAATTC
>VTPC01005143.1:14369-26920 GCA_011009095.1 Ignelater luminosus
AAATGACTTCTACAAAAATGAAAATAATCAGTGATTAGGTTTTGGTGAATATTTTTTTTGATACAAATAGTTTCATAAAATGATTCAATCTTCACTAATGAACTATAAATTGCATCCGTAGTATTTTCTTCCGTTGTAAAAAAGTTCTTCAGTGTGTTGAAGGTATTTTGAATTTCTTGATGTGAAGGTCTAGTTGGCGCAGCTTCTTCAGTGTCTTTATCATCACTGTTTTCTTGGTCTTCGTTTTGAGTAACATTTGAAGCCACACTATCTACGATTTCTTGATTGGTAGGATGTAATAGAAGTTTTATTTTTGATAATAGTAGATAATGTACTAAGCGGTATTTCGTATTCTTTGGCAATGGTTTTTTGCTTAATACCATTTTCGACTTTTTTTAAAATTTCAATTTTTTGTTTAATATTAAGACTTTTGAGATGACGTTTCGGTGCCATATTATTAGATATTGACCATGCAAAAGAATCACATGAACTGAACTTCTGACGAAAATGACTAGGAAGAGTATAGGGAAATCCATTTGAACAAAGCATAATACATACATATAAAATAATAAGAATAAATGTATCGTCATATAATTTCCATTTGCTGCTCCATATGCATACTATCTAGTGCAGTATTCTAAGAAATATAAAAATTTTTATCGAGTTTATCATATACTAATAATTCGTGATACGATTTCGTTGTAAAGGTCTACTTGTTTAACCATAGGCAGCAACAGAAAAAGATAAAGACCATAGACTTTTCTTCAAATTTGAGTTACAGGGACTTTTATAGCTTTGGTTCCTCTATTTTCTTTTGCATTAAAGAGATTTTCGAGTTATAGAAATTCGAGTTACGGGAGTCAAAATACGTGCAATTAGTATACAAAGTGCAAGGGGACGTAATCAATTTTGAGTTGAAGAGAAATTCGAGTTACAGAAGTTCGACTTATGGAAGTTCCACTGTACTTGGATCATTCCAACCTTCTGGTAGTGAAATTTCTTCAGAATTATCTACAATATTGTACTTGTCTGTATTTTTGAACAAAACACATCATGCGATAATAGATTCTTATCATTAACAGGTGCATAGCTTCCGTTTCTAGTAGTGACTTCTAGATATTGAATGATGCATAGATTTTTAAGTAACATCCTAGATTGTAATGTATCAGGTACATCCTGCTTGCTTCTAACCTGTCCGAATACATTTTCTAGACATTCTTAACTAAATCGTGAAGTGTACAAGATCTTATAATTTCTTTTATTAACAAAATAATCTTGTAAGTCTAATATGGTTTGAGTAGATAAAAGAATACCAGTTCGCACTGTTTCCAGTAACCTTTTTCTCAGATAGCAATGTGTCTAAATGAATGTATTACTTCTTTTAAAAATTGTAATGTGTTATTGCATTCTGATAAATTAGTTTTGGATAAAGCCCAAGTATCATATCTTGAAGTCATTAATTTAAATTATCTGCTTATAAGTTTTATAAACCAAGCAGTGGTAGAAACATTGTGATCTAGATTAGCATTTTCTTCAGAAGATTGGTTTAGAAACTCTAATCCAGCTCCTACATTAAAATTTATTAAATTGTACACTAAATCAACTTTCATTTTATTAAAATGATTTAAATTGCAAAGAGTGGAGGTTAATTTGGGAACTAATTCGAATTTTTCTTGTTCTTGGAAACCTGAAAAATCCTCAATGTACTTCATATCCACAACATAAATTTTATTTGAAAACAAACTCATCTGCAATAGTACTAGTGAGATGAGGGACATCCGCCATAAAATAGATTTTCTTGGCACCATCAATTGGATTTATTATGAGATTTTGCAGATTAAATTAGAGGAACCCATGTCACTGGTAATATTTACAATGTTAAAACCAGTCTTTGTAGAAATTGCTATTATTTCTTTCAAATGTTCAGCCAAGTGATCTTCTTTAATAGAATTTCCTGTGAAATGGTATGATACCACCTGCTTCCATCTACTATTTATTCCACTTAAGATGAATACTAGTGCACGGGTGGCAATCTTGGAAAAGTTCTTTAGGGTTTCGTAACCAAACATGGTGGATGAAGTGATTTCATTCATGCAGAGGCAGAGACAACAATCTCCTTCAAACTCATTGGAGACTCCTAATTTTTATGTTTAAATAATAAAAAATCTTGTGAAGAATGCTTGGAGGACATCTAATGTACGCTATTTTGTGATATAAGGTTCTCAGAGATGGTAATGGGCAATTGAGTTTTAGGGGAGTTTCATATCCAGATTTCCCACAAGTAAATTTAATACAGAAAGCTTTTTCCAAAATTTCTTCATTCCAAGATTTTTTGGTCTAGATGAATTTGCAATAAAAAAAAGATTTATTCCAAAGGATCCTACTGCAGCAACCTGATAATCTAAATGAATATTGTTTGTTTTTAAACATTGAATTTCATGTTCCTTTTGTGCTAACAAATTTTGATTGAATATACTTACTTACATAATCACATCCTCTTGTACCGCTAGGTGTCAAGGTTCTTCAGAATTTTCTGGCCAAATGAGTGGCTTCAGCAAGGATGGTGTTCCTCTCTCTCAAAATCTCCTGGATCTGGCAAGACCAAGTTTTCCTTGGCCTCCCCCATGGCCTCTTCCAAGCCGGATGTGATCCGACCTCATAACAGAGTTTGGCCACCCTGGTGTCTGGCATTCTAGTCAGGTGCCCAAACCATCTTAGCTCCACCTTCTCCAACAGGGATCTCACTCTCACAGAGCTTGTGACTCCATCCCTTTGGGTTTTGCTCTCAATCCTCCTCAGAAAATGTATCTCCATAGCCTGTAATCTGCTGCAATTTGATTTCCCCAGGGTCCAACTCTTGCTCCCGTAAGTAATGGTGGAGGCAAAAACAGTATTGTATACTACTTTCTTGGTATTCTTGAACACTTCATGCTTGACAAAAAATCCTGTTCTGAGGGCATGGAACAGTTAGCTGCAGCCATTTTACTGTTCACCTCCTTGCCGATCTTGCCCAATTCATGAATTACAGAGTCAAGATACTTGAAATTCTCTACTTGTTCCAGTTTAGCGCCATCTACGTAAATGCTGTGTTGTATGCCCCTCTGCTGTGAAAAGATCATAGTTTTCATCTTGTTGATAGATACTAATTTTCATGTCACATTTTAAAAGCTCCTCATTCCACATGTTCAGGTTGTGTTGAAGATCTCTAGCAGATCTGGCAAGCAATGCAATGTCATCTGCAAAAACAAGTTCAGAAAACCTTACTTGGACCATTTACCAGTGACCTGCTCAAATCACCCACCACACTGTCCCAAGATAATGATAAACAGCAGGGTGCTGAGGATGCAGCCCTGTCTCATACCTCTTGTAGTGTAGAAGTCGGATGATGCTATATTCCCTGTCCTTACATAGTTCCTACAGCCATCGTAATTTGTAACTGAATATAATTTCATTTAATTTAAGAATTTCGTGTTGTAGACTATTTATATCAATTTTAGTGTCATTTTTTATTTCTTGATCTTGATTGGTATTATATGCATTTATTGGTCAAGGTTGTTCAACAAACTCCAAAGGAGTTGTTACTGAATTTGCGAAGTCTGGTCTGTCTGTCTGTCGGCATTTTTTGTCAAATTTTGAAATTTTGACTTCAGATTTGGATTCTACATCAAAAACTAAAAATAACTTCGTTTTCTGATAACTCTTCGGGAACATGGTCAAAATTTTCATATTTTTTTTTTACTTTAGAATCGTATTCTACATAAAAAAATACGAGAAACGTATACTTTTAGTGTTTTGATATCACCTCAGGAACATGGTCAAAATGGCTGCCAAAATATGAAAAAAGTAACAAAACAGGAGTTCGTTGTGGTTAGGCTTTGCATTCCCAGATGTTTTAAATTGAAATCTTGACTGTTATGAAAAATTGGTTTAGCATCTGCTTTAAGTTTTAATTCTTTAACTAAATAAAAAAGATTATCTTAACTCCACAAGCCAACATACCAAATCTCATTATGATTGATAGATTCAGTGAGATGTGGTTCAAAAATTAAGAATAAATTGTGTTAATTTTGACAGCTTATAACTCAAAAACAAGAAACTTTTTTTCGATGAATCATCGTCATTTTTCCCCAGAATCAGCGTTAAGCATTGTCGGTGTTATTTTGGGACACCCTGTATCGGACAATATTTTATAAGGGTCAAAATCAGAGAGGTGAAATATTTTGATTGGAAACAATTAAATCATGGCAAATGTTACAAATAATTAAATAATAATTTGCATTCATTTAAGTTGGTTTATTTATTAGTTAATGTTTTTATATTTATGTTAAGAATTTGACATTTGTTATTTGCGTTTAGTTGAGTTAGTATTGTATAAGAAAGGTCGTGTATAAGAAAGGTCCTTTATGCACTTTAACCAAGTACTCGCGTACTCGCAATTTAAAAATTTAAAACAAAAGAAGCCAGAACAAAGGAAAAACAAAAGCTGTCAAAAGAAAAGATAAATTAATCAACGCAATAGGGCAATTTTCAAAAATATTCATCAGAAGAAATAGGGGACATTGTAAGTGGGCAAAATTTGATTTATTTGTATTAATACTTATGAATTATTTGAGGTAAATCTTCATCTAATTTCTATTTGTGGTTTTATCTTTTCATAATTTACTGGCCATTCAAAGAGAATTTCAAATTTCCATTGTTACAAAATTAATCAAAGTATATGTCTGATGATTATTTGTGTACACAACCAAGATCTGTTAAAAAGTGAGCTTAAAATATCCTAGGGGGGAGCTAGTGAGAAGTTATGTGACACAATTTCGCATGAGTGAGGCTAGCATTTATTCGTTTTCAGCAAATTAATTATAATTTAATTGGTAAGTAGACTTTGATATTTCAGTAAAGTACATCAATACAGGATCATTGCGAGAATACCTCTACTAGTTGATTTATTGGAAAATTAAAAATTACAAAATGTAATATATTAATGACATTGACAGGTATTATAAATTATTACATTTTTTATATTAGAAGTTTAGTACTTACCAATTAACGTGTCATCTGGTTCGCTTGTATTTTGTACCAATCGACTCAATAATCTAAACACTAGTGCTAGCACATCAAGATTTCCATCAGATTTTGTAAAAACAGGTAGGCACGCAGGTCTTAAAAGTCCCCATATTCTAATTAACACTAACATTTCTCGTAAAGTGTTGAGAGCTTTAACATCACGTAATAAATCATATGGTTTTCCAGGAGGTCTGCTATCTGGCAGTTTCACCAATAAGTTTAAAGCAAGATCGGCAATCCATTGAATTAGTTGCTGTAAACTTTGTAATGTGGAAGGCTCTACTGTAAATTCTTTCGCTTCAAGATGCATGAGTACTTTATCTACATCACTTTGTCCTTCAGCTATCACGCCTAAATTTCATATTTATTCATAAATTGATTACAAACAAATTTATAAAAAAAAAAATACTCACTTGCTAATGAATCTGCAGGACTCTTATCATGACTACTCATCTCACTTGGACGCAGTAAACTTTTAAATGCAGTTGAAATGCTATGCAGCATGAGTAGTTGTGTTAAATCATTAACTTTATTTTGTCCTTGAGAACTTAAACTGAAAAGTGTTAAAAATATATAATAATCATGTAATATAGAGGGAAACTTTGTCTTACCGATACAATGATATTTTAATACATAAATACTGCACATAATAAAACTGTTGAATAGCAGCTGATTGTCTATTAAAACTTTCTGTGAGTCTTTCACAAAGTGGATCTAACATACCAATCTTCACAGCTAATAGTAAATCTAACCAATCTAATCCCGTAACAAGACAATATTCCAATAAAGTAGTTGCGTAAGGTACTGTTAAAGGCGATGAACTTTCAATTTGTGGTGGTAACTTAAATAAATGCAAATGTCCATCCGTGTCAATAACTAGTAAGAGATTGCCCAACCATGACATATCGATTTGCGAAATTCGAACATTTGTTTTAGCATATTTGCCACCATAATCATCAGTTGATCGTTGATTTATATTTAGTGTTGTACTCGTAATCGATTTTAATGAATCTCTGTACAAGCAATGGATGCAATTGTCGGAAAAAGATGCTACAATATATCCACATGATACATTACTGGAAATACTTAATTTACTAGTTGCTACAGATGTTACTCTGTGATTATACTGGAAATGTGATTGGTATTGCCATAACTGTAAAATGTAAATTACTAATTTGAAACAAGAATGTATGTAAAGCTAGCTAAAAATAATTTAAAAGAACAAAAATAATAATGCAATAACTGCAATTTGATATCTTTTAGTTATCATTTTTGAATTGAGTAACATTCTCACTTTTAGAGAGGTAAACTGATGAAATGGAAGTGTTTTCTTATCTAAATATATTGCATATACTTCGACATACCTACTTTAATTTTGTTTAATACGTACCACAGTATTAAAATATTGAGGCTCTGTTCCAGCAAGCAACTTATGAACGGGTAAAGCTTTCTCTCGCAATTCCCAAACCTGCAAGCAACTACCACTATCACCACTTGCAGCTACTACTAACGAATCAGCATCTTCTCGCATCACCCATTTTAGATGACTTACATAATTCCTCTTACTTTTAGATAATAAATCACCTAAGATAAAATTATTAAATCAAATAGTCATATTTTCAAACTAATCTACCTAACGCTTCTTTACCACCTTCATAAAGAAAGAAACTAGGAAGAGATTGACTTTTGATCACGCATTTGTCTTCAATTTTACGAACTTGTACTTTATAGCATTGAATAGGCATGCTAGCATCACCGTTATTAACAGCCAAAAGGAAATGTCCATCTAAAATTTTTTAAAAATTCATGATTACGCACAATAATAAAGACATTTATTTTACTTTTTCCATAACAAATGTCAGCAGTTTTAATTCTAGTACGAGTAGGGCCTAAACTCTCAGTAGCTATAACCATAGAAGCTTGTGATGTAGGTTGTGGTAATAAAACTGCAGCAAGCATTCCAGTTGTAGTAAGCAACAGTGTTCCATTGGCAGGACGGCCTCCAAATTGCTTAACTGAACAAGCAAACTTTACATGTTGGAATTTTTCAGTGTACGATGTATTATCCTTTTTTTCTGTATTTAAGCATATCTATTATAATTAATAATATGAATATATAGAAATTCGACAAGAACTTCACAATATGACATACTTTTTTACCACAATGAAAAAATACAGCAGACAAAATGTGTTCACCAGGCAATTCAGTTTTTAGAACAATATTCCAATCATTCAATAAATGATCACGGCTTCGATATATTCTAACACTTCCATTTTCATCTGCAACTAAGAGTAAATCTCCAGTAAAGTCCCACTGCAACACTGTTACTGGAAAAGTATTTGACAAAACTCTAGAAAAAGAAACAGTAAGCATATGTCTAAATTAGAAAATCGGAAATAAACAACTCACTTGTGTACAAACCATGGTGTGTTTAAATCTGCTACATAAACATGTGAACCCCATGAACGAGAGCTATTATCATCTATATCAGTTTCTGATGAAAATGCAATCACATTTGTGCTAGATACTGAACATATTAACGAATGATCCAAACTATAAAAGGAAATTAGGTTAAATTTCATAAAAACAAGTGAGGTTATGTACCTTTCGGCAAAAATTTGACGCAGTAAATTGTTGCCTTTTGAAGGTCTTCTATTTAACGAAAAGATATGATCCATTATTCTATCATTCTTCTTTCTACTAGCTTCTGTTACATTTAGTCACATTAATACGTATAAGAAGAGTTACTTCTACGTCTTTTATAATACACAAACACAAACATTCAAAAGTATCAAAACGATAACAAATTAATTTGTCAAGAATTGTCAAATGCGAAACGCGAAGGTAGTGACTACTGCACGGTCAGATGGTGTTATAAAATTAATATTATTTTTATCTTCTTGTTACATCTAGAATGTTAAGATTCTGGTTCTTAATAAACAATTAATTTGATTTTAATGTTATTCTTTATTTAATTTCTAATCGGTTTAAAGCTTTGGTCAAATATATTACCAGGGGGGTAAAATAAGATAGGGAGAAACGGGGACAAGAGAGAGAGATAGAGATACCAACAGCCGCTAACAGCGCTGCACTTCTTGGAGTGGAACTAATGATCATGTGATCTAGGCGGGATTTAAAAATCTCATTAAAATATGCGCAATGTGCGTCTGCGACGTGCGTGACGTATTATATAAACATAAACAACAATATGGAAGTTCAAGTTTGTTCAACTTCAAAGATTTAAGAAGAAAACAGAAGATCTGCAGTTAATTATTCCTGTCTATAATAATTTAGCAACAGAGATTAAACAGGTAGGTATATAAGAGAAAGATTATATTTTATGTGTTACTAATAATAAAAATGTTATTAATGTTTGTTTAGAGAGATCTCTTAAAATCAATTCTCGTTATGATTTTAATAAATTTTGATAGATTACCAGTGCTCATAATGAAATCTATATGTAGGAACAGAGCAGCATTTTGTAGGTAAAGCTGCTTAACGATTCAGATTGTTAAGTTACATTGCAGCTAGAATCGGAATGTTGTTGTGACATTGTAGTCTAAAATAAATTTTGCTGAACTATTGTAGGAAACTGAAAGTGTGTTGCCTATGCATGAACGACCATTTTTTCTAATTGCTGATCCATGTCTTGTACCAGTACCTATATTAAATCCAATATATCTTTTTTAGGTTATAAATTCTTTTGCCTTCTACGAGTTGCCATACATCTATTACCAGCCAGGTATGTATAAAAACTATTTTCTATTTGCAAATTAAATAATGAATTTTCATTTTAGGTTCAAGTTTCGTGCTCACAGAACAAATAATAAATTTTATGTTACAAATTCTTCCGAGTTCCAAAACTTGCCTGTATTCCAGTTAGGTATTTATATGTACAAAACTCGACTATGCATCAGAATAAATAATTCTCTTTTCTAGGTTCCACATTTATCTACATTTTCTACATTTGCTAAATATTCGGAGTGCATAGCATTAATTACGAGAAATATTAAATTACTGATTGTCAACATTTATATTACTATTGGTTTCTTTGCATTCACAGGTTGAATTAACAAACTTCCTGCATCAGTTAAAATGATAAACAATGTAAAAGACTTTAAAATATCACTAAGATTGCACTTAAATCAAAATCTTTTATACTCTTGATGAATTCTTTGTTAATGTTTAAGATATTAACCATTTCAGTGTAGATACTTCCTATTCATCTAAACAATAAGTCTTGTAAAAAATATTTTTCTATGTTTAGAAGATTTAATGTTATAAATTGATATAATGTTTTTGATTAATTTTATAACTTGAAACTACTCATTTCTTTTAAATTTTTGTATTTTAATTGTCAAGCACTAAATATCTGCAAAAATGAAAGATTTTAAAACTTTAAAGAAAGCATTTACCTAGGTATATAGTTGTCATTATTCTAATTATTTTAAGCTACATCGATGTCAAAGATGGATAATAGATACTAATAAAAAGTAGTTTAAAGTTGTAAAACAACCAAGACACCCTATTTAATAAGTACATAACTAATCTGTAGCTTCTTAAATAATTGTAATCAAAATATCATTTTAAATATTCCAGTGTGATATGTTTTAATCGAATGTTTATAGAAAAGGTAAATAGGATTGTTTATTTTGTAAAGGTACCTGAAAACCTTGGTACCTTCTTGTAACTTGTCTTAATTTGGTTTTTATCAATATGAGTTTGTATTTTTGTTAAAAACTTATTCATGATGAACACACAAAAGAATAGGTTTAAGCGATTCTACTTCAAATATAAATATGGTTGTCTTACTTTGTGGAGATAGAAAGTGGTTAGTACATTAAAGTGATCAAAAATCCGAAGACTAAATCTTTACAGAAAACAGATTTTCTTACGACCAAAGTAATGGATTCACTACTGTCATAAGAAAAATGACTCTGGCTGCAATATGAATAAGATAAACATTGTTTTACCGTTTGGATTGCTACGTTTGCTTGTATTTTTTCAAAGTTTTATACCTATCTTATTTGCAAGTAGTATAGTAAAATAATAAACAATGTCATTAGATATAAGCTACCCTTTAACTTCGTTAATCTGAAACTGAAAAAATTCAAGCAATTGGATTATAACAATTTAATGTTATGGCGATCTGTTAAGCGTATATCTTCTAAATCTATCGTGATAGAGATGCACATAATATTGTTGTTATTTTTATTTATAAACTGTGCTAATATTGTTAAATTAATTTTATCAAAAATATAATGTTATAACATTATTTTAAAGTTTTCTTTTGTTGCAGGAAATATTTGGAAGCTGTAAAATTGCATGTAAAACATCATATTACAAAGGAATTTCTGCAATTCTTTTTGTTTTATGATAATTTACATGCAATTTTATAACTTACAAATATTTTGTTACACCTAACCTACAGTGAATAATAATAATAATAATATATATATAAGTAGGAATTTAAGTTCCCCGCTACAATCCCGTTTAGTTCCACTCCAAGAAGTACTTCGCTACTGGTCTTCCTGTCAGTTGTTGTCCCCCACTATTTTGCACGTAATTGCATCCCCCTGTATATTACTCTTTAAAAAGCTTATTTGGCCAATGTAGGTAAAATAGTATCATTAAGTAGTGACTACTACACCGAAAACACCGAATAACAAATTTTATAAGGGAATGAAACAATGAGTCATGGAACCGAAAAGAACCGGTTCCTACTGCAAATTGTAAGGGTTCCAGTTCCGGTTCTAAATTTGACAAAGATCACAATAAAGGTTCCGGTTCTGTTAAATCCAACCGATTCCGGTTCTTTTGGGTTCCGGTTCTAGTCTCTGGTAACAATATACGAAATAACCGAAAAATTACGGAAATCTGTTATTAATAACAGAAACTGCATAAGACTTGGAGGTTTGGTAAAAAGAAGTACAGTATTCGCTGAAATAAACAGTACCGAAAATGAAACTTGTATTTATTTTTTAATTTATTTAATTTAAATGTTCAAAATGTGCATCTTTGCGGCGCAAACAAGCTTCATAATGATTTTGCAGATTATCTAACATATTTATGAAGAGTGCTGCAGTTGCTGAAAATAGGTTTATTATCGTTCGTCGTAGTTCTCCAATATTTGCTGGTGAATCTTCTGACCGAAATACCGATTCCTTCGGCATGCCTCAAATGTATGCGTCAGGTGAATGAGAAGGGTACTCGAAGTCTGTTCCACAAGAAATTATTATTGTTTTCAGAATGTTCATGAAGTAAGGCTAGGGAGCGTCTGACTGTATGGCTCGTTGCGTTGTCCTGTTGAAACTATTGTCTGTGCACCTGCAGATTTCGTGCGCGGCAAAAGTTTTGTAAATCTCTCACAAAAGGTGTAATAATGTTCTTTTGTAACGCTCTTGGTTAACAGTAACTGGGGATGCTCGTCCTTGTCCCCAACAAAATAAGGACCAATGATTCCACGCCCAGACGCAGCACACCAAATGGTAACTCGTTCACTGTGGAGTGATTTCTCTACAATGACATCTGGGCGTTCAAATCCAAGGAATCGAGTTGTTCGCGATTGATATAACCGTTAAGGTGAATGTGACTTTCATCTGGAAACCATACGTTTCTCAAGAAATTGGGATCTTCGTACACTAGGTTCATCACTCGTCCACAGTAAACTTCTCTTGCACGTTTGTCCGCAACGTTTAGTCGTTGTCCAATTTAAATGCGGTACTGATAACCGCACCAAAAGATTTAAACAGTCGACGTGTGTGTTTCGCTGATATTCAGTGAATTCAGTGGCGACGCAGTTCGTCGAAGGCTTCTTTTTGGAGACTGTATGATCTGGTTAAGAACGCGTCCTTGATTATTGTTGGTAAAAACTGTTCTTCGACGACCTGAAGAGTCCTTGCACTAACTCAACACACTACCAGTGTGACGAATTTACTTTTTTGCTAAGGACGATCAGATTCTTTTTTACCAAGTTCTAGTTCAATATTTTAATGATACTTTTATAACTTCTCCAGTAAACAACTCAAGAATTAAAGCTAATTAACCGTGCACAAATACATTTTAAATTTAAAGTGGAACTGCTCACGAACACAATTTTATAACTACGGATCGGACCGTGCAGCAGTCAAGTTTGAGAACACGGTCGGACTGCGCACGAGCATAATCTTATAACGCCGTCGGATCGTGCAGTAGTCACTCCCGAACGGTGAAACAGTTCAAACCAAAATCTAGTCTTACCAACATCTTCGTATTGTAGTTTACCTATAAATTAATTCTTAACCATTGAATTTTATTAATTATGTCGACTTAAATAAATATTCAACCTCATTATTCTTCTTTCAATTGTTGATACTTTTACTTTAATATTAATGGTTAAAAGAATAGCAAAATATGAAATGACATTCTATATTCTCAATCCTTCACAGTTGCAGCACTGTAATTGATAAACAATGGCGCACACGCAAACTTAACCTTTGTTTTTTTT